>KZ505832.1:412746-475027 GCA_002844005.1 Limosa lapponica baueri | reverse complement strand
CATTTCTGCATTTTCAAAAGCAGCCCATTATTCTAGGCACCTCAGCTCCTGAATGCTCAACTTCAGATACTGAAAAAGAACTCGATTTCCTGAATTGAATAGTCCTAACTTTTTCAACAGTCAGACTGAGTCTGCATACCAAAATGGAAGGATTCAAGATCTACAGCACTAATGTCTTTTAAAAATCAAAATAAAATGTAGAAGATTGTTAGATTTATGTTCTGAATAAAGGTAACTAATTATATTCCATCTGCCTCTTCATAAGACCACTGAAAGTCAGCATCTGTGTCTCCAAGATGCATTCCATTCCAAACTCAGGAAAGGGATTTTCAGTTCCATGGACATCCAATGACTTTTTTAATTTTTTTTTTTTAAACAAATAATGAAGTTGTGTCTGGATGTCTCCAAAGACAACAGAACTCTTCATAGGTCAACTATTTGGTTCCTGTAAATCTGAAAGATTGCACTTTCCTGCTCTCTCTGCAAGTATATCATTCATTTGCGACTCTCTATAAAAAAAATCTCAGTAAAGGAGCTGTTCAGTGGAAAAACTCAAATGTGAAAAGTACCCTGAAATGACTGCTACCATACTTTCCTGCAAGCAACATTTCAACTAATTTGAATGCCAGCAAAGACTTGGATTCATCTATATCGGATAGTTCCATCAGATGGCACTACGCAGATGAAACAGTAACTTTTGGCATGAAAATATTTCTGCAACATGGAGTCTAGATATTTCAAGATGCATTAAAAAAGATGTGTTAAAAAAAAAAGTGAGCTGGTTACACATTCACACTTAATAAATAATGTCTTAATAAAAGGAAAACCAGAGATGGTTGTAAAGCTAGAATTTTAGAAAAAAATCCAAGCATCCTCAGATTAGGTCAATAGTTTATTGGGTCTAATAAGAGAAAATCCTTCCATTTTCTTATACACTTGCAGTTTTACTCAATTTATTCAAGAAGTACTTACTCAAGAGCTACTACTTCCTTTCCCTTCTTCCTTCCTCTCCCTCCAAATTCCTAGAAATTATTTTAGTATGATATCAATACAGTTACTAAAAAGCAGAAAATAACATTCCCATGGAAAAGGTAACGCTGCTTGATATCTTAACTGAGAGATTAGATTTGAATGCCTCAATAGTCTATGTAAACTTAGTTGTGACAGTCTAAACCAGGCTTTAATTTTAATAAATGATTATTTGCATAACATCCCCCTTTCTCTTTGGCATAAAAACAAGTATATGAATTGGTTTCCCATCAAATATGCCAATTGGCTTTGTCATACTTATCTTCCTAATCTATGTTAGCAATTATTTCTAAGAAACTTTACCTAATGCATAAGAAATTAAATCAAATGATCACATACATTTTGTATACAGACTTGTAAATTGGTTTTCTCATTTCTTTTTGGCTCCAAGACACTATTCAAAACATTTTTAGAATAACATAACCATATTTCATAGATAAGAAAAAAGGGTATGTGTGCCTCAGTAGAGAGAGAGAAAAAAAGCATAGCAGTGTTTTAATGTCAATGTTTTGACATTCTGTAAGGAAGATAGGAAAGGGTATTTGCCCACAGAATTCAACAATTCTTGCATTTCAACTTAACCCATTTTCCTGTAACATATCACAGCTAGAACAAAATGTTAACTTCCAAGAAAGAAGGCAAATCGGAAAACAGACATGAACCCCACAGGAAATCCAAATTCTTTTCCATTTTGGTCTGCTTATAGAAACAAAGTCTAGAGTTTTATGCAGTTCTAAGATGCAGATCTTGAAAATAAAAATAAAAAAATCTAGGCAATGTTCTGTATAGAATTTCTGAAATACACTTGTGGCCAGCATCTTTTGTCACAGGCAATTTAAGGGACCCGTAATAGAAACTTGCACAAGGTATTCAATGGTAAAAACATTATGAATAGTGACTCCTTAACAAAACTAAAAAAGCATTCAAAGGTAACCAATGATGTAGCAAAGTATATAAAACCATGAACTCATAATTCTTAAATAAAATATATAGATACACCTTTGCTTTAAACAAAGTTTTCCAGAAAAATATTAAGAATCTTCTTTTTGCACCTAGATTTTAAACTGAAATGAGTTTGCAATTTGATGTTAGTTTATCTTATCCTCACACTGCCTCTTTCAGAAAAATGGTTTGCAGTATATAACTACCTATCTTTAATTAAAAAGCAAGCAAATCCAACTATTTTTTATTGCCACTTTGTTATTTCTGGATTGAAACATCATTGGTATTCAACGCAACATTACACAACACGTCTTCTACTAAGAAAAGTTCATTGGAGATCCCATTTCAGAACCACCAGAGGTGAAGCAGCCTCTTCGTTTCCGTTGGCCATGTGAACATGAGGAAGAAAGGCTGCTGAGAGAAAGAAGCCAAAAACTGAGCTGGCAAGATCCATGACAAGCAGCTGAAAGAGGGATCTTGGACAACAATGTCGTCATCAGTGTCCAACTTCTTTCTCTTTTTTTTTTTCTTTTTAAAAGCAGCGCTCACATTTTTTCCCCATGACTAACAGCTGTTTCCAGAGGTCCCCTCCCACTCCTCCCTCAGTCTCTACACAGCAGCCCTATTCCACGTGTCTGCTATATTCCACTTTTTCATGTAGTATTTTCTTACCCTATTCTCTTTGCACTCACTCCCATTTCCCATGTCTATTTAAATGTCTCATGATGTTCATGGTGCTCAGTCTGGCTGTGTAAAAGTGTAAATTCCTTCAAGAGAGGACTTGCCATGATCTCCTTGAGGAGTTCCTGCAGAACTGGGGCTCTGATCTCGGTCTGGGACCCAAGACAATGGGCAACACATAAAATAAACAATCTATTTCATGATCTAAAATGTTTGCACAATCAGTAATTGCTTCCCACACAGTCATACTTCAGAAACAGCTCTGTAGTAGGTAGCTTGCAGTGAGAGCTTGTTGAGTGACGAGGAGATCTTTAAAACATCTGGGGACATAATTGGATGATGAGCACTTCTGAAAACCTGTCTTCAGTGCTTTTCCCTCCCTGAAAAAGTGCAGACTATCTGCAAATAATTTTAAAGACGTTGATTCCCACAGTGTAATTGTATGGGTCAGCTTCTCAAAGACAACACTGAAGTTAAGAACTACTATGAGTCAGCTGTTCCAAAGTGTCAATTGCCCCGGCACTTTTGCAGCAACGTACTAGATGTCCATATAATTGAGATTACATGGAAAAAACTTGGAGATCATCATACTAGGCATTTTTGCAAAATCACATTTCTTCACTGATGGGGGAGTTACCAAAATCCTTTAAACCATAATAAAAACAAGCATGCACACAGAACAATAGCCAGAGTCTCTTCTCCCCAAGTGCAATAACCAGAATAAATATTGTTTACCTACATAATAGTTCCACATAAAATTTTAAAGAAATAAACCTACAGAAATATTTAAGGTTGTCTTACTTCAGTAAGGCTATTTTGTTTAAAAGTAAACACAACGGAGAAGGAATTTTCTTTTTAATCCTGCTTGATTGTAGATTTAGTGATTTAAGTTATCATTATCGTCTTTTACCATGAAGTTGTACACTTAGGACAAAAAAGGCTTTTTTTTCCTTTGATTAAGAAAAAAAACACACCTTAAGCAAGTGCTTAATGTTAGGCAAAGGCATAAATTCACTTCATTAAAAATGCTTATCTACTTAACACTACCAGATAGTAATATTTTTTAAATTATTTTTTTACCCATATACAGATGCTGACATGTAATTGTCATGACCCTGAACTTCAGCTTTTGCAGCTGAGACCTTCTAAAATGATGGTGACCAAGATTTTACAGGGAACATAAGCTTTAGAAGGCAAAGAAGGACAAAAATGTGCATGTGGTGAAGGTAATGACGCATACAAGCATACATTTGAAGCTATTAGTTAAATTGTCAGTAGCAGGCGTCGAAAATTCTCTTTCCCTTCCTTTGGAAGCCAAATAACACTTCCTAACTAAAAATATGCAATGGACCAGATTTTTCTTTTAGAGCTGCATTCTAATCCTACCAATATTTGCAAAGTGTTGGGGAGAAGAATTCCACCCCCACAAAAATCTATGAATGTAGCTGAGTATGCTCACACAAAAAACCTGTGCTTTTCTTCCTCTCTCTCCTGATGGTATCTTTGTGACTTCCATGACCTTCACCAAGTTGTAAATCAGTTATTTACAACTAACAACAAATTTTAAAAGACTGTGATTTTTTAAAGGGATTCTACTACAAACAACAGGAAATAATCCCATTTCCTTAAATACAAATATGGTCTATTGGACAAAGTGTTACGTGGGCACATAAGTCTTGTGCTCTGCTCCCTAATTATTGTGATCTATATACAGGATCAAAAAGTATTTACATAATCACAGTGTATACGCATACTTTTCTTCTTAGCTGCAAGACCAGCCTTTCTGAGTGTTGTCTATTTTGGAATTCTAGGTTTGCCAAAAGGCTTTCATTAACATGTCTGTCTCTATAAACTGCAAGACATGCTAAGGTTTTCTATAAAAGTGCAACAATAAATCCATGCTTAATCAAGCCTTTGTTGAGCTGCGCACACATGGACACTGTAAAATACAACTCAGATCTAATGGCAGGACCTCTGTTCATAGCTTCAAGTTCAATGGTGTTTAAGACATGGAAGTGTTTCTATTTTTTACCCTTAGCCGTGTAAATACGAACATTTGATGCCTTGGACTTCTTTGATTAGACATGCATTCTCACCACACAGCTGCAAGCCTTTTTTTTTTTTTCCTTCCTACTATTGCTCCCAGATAAAACCAAGCTATTTTGCCTCAATACTAAACTCAATCCTGGTCTTCACTGCCAGTTCACCTCCAGCTGCCTGTACAGAGTTTCACACTAAGCCCCTTGTTTATATCAGTGCTGCAATTAAGCCCAGGCCAAGAAGAGAAGTCCCTCAGAGGGTAGCAGAAGTGCAAGGCTAAGAATTGATTTTCAACTTCTGCGATGTAGCCCATACACATCCTTTTGCCCCAGGAAAAAAAATCCCCAGCAAGATCTCCTCACGCCCCACCTTTCTCTGTGTGTGTTTTTTTGGTTTTATTTTGCTTTTGGTGGCCATTTTGGGACATTTTTCACAAGTTGAATCCTGTTTCCAAATTGGCCAGTGAAAAGTTTTAGCCATGTTGAAATCATTTCCAGGGCTAAATTGGGAAACCTGAGGCAGCTGGGCAATCTTACAGCTGGCTGAACTGTGGCTTGCAATAAAAGGCAGTGTGAATAAGGTATATTGAAGCTAAATTGGATTCGTGTGAAGGGCCGTTTATTCTGAAGGGGGGCGTGGAGGAGGAATTAATGAACAGAAATTAAATTAGCTCAACCAAGCTTTTAAAAATATACTGAAAAATACCTGACCTGCTATGAACCTTTTAACAAAGCAGGAACTTTGGGATAGCAGGACCAGCTCAGCTCAGTTTCATTTCCCTGCCAAAGGTACAGATTTCAGAGGATGTACACTACTACCTCAGCCTGATAAGAAACCAGGTTTACAGTGGATGGGGCAGGCTTTACTTCTGTAACCTGAAATCAACGCAGCACGAAGTCACTTCTATGGGAAATCCCTTGTAAACCAATACGTGGCCCAAATACAGAGGTCATTGTGGCTGATGAAAATATTTAATTAAGTAATCAGTAGATACCTAGAGACAAAATAAACAAGCCCTTTCATCCTTGTAGCCAAAATTCTCTTCACTGAAATAAAAAGAAATCACAGGCTACCCTGTTTTGGAAAGATTATTAACCTTGCAAATATTAATATCATAATTAACTAGAATAACATTTTACTTACTCTGTAATCTAATCTAGAACCTCTTTCAATGAAAGAAATGCTATATGACTGCAAAGTGGCTGATTTCAGAATTGGAAGCCAAAATTTCTTTAGGAGGAATTGTTTTTGGGGTTTTTTGGGGGGGTATGTGTTTGGTTGTGTTTTGGGTTTTTTCACCATAGCACAATTAAATCGTCAAACTACATATTCCTGAAAAGCAGGAGCCTCTTCACTGACATAATTAAATCAACCATAAAAACCACTTGGCTGCCAAAAAGTCTCCCTTTGAATTGTGACCCATATTACATCTAACTTTTCTACCTATTACAAGGGTTAGTACTTTCTGAAATTCTGCAAATTTGTACCTGCAGCTCCAGAATAAAAATATTTGTGATTAGCTATAATAATAACTACCAATGTGACAATTTAATCATCTCTGTGAGGCACCCAGACTGTGCTCATTTTACAGATGTAAAATCCAAGAACAAAGACTGAAGGAAATCTTGCTCGGACGTTTCTGACACCTTATCTGCAGCACTCCCTTTGGTGGGCATGGCATCTTAAAAATAGAAAAAAAACTCTCCTGAAAAATATGCTCAGGGATCAGATGTTCTCAGTCACATTTGTTGAGGCAAACTTCCAGAAACACTGGTATTTTGTGCCATTTTTTCCCCAAGTGTGAGAGCTTTTTAGGGTGGAGTGATGGTTTGTCTGTTCCTCCTCTCTTCTTGCCAAGAGGTGCCACCTTCCCCCCCCCACCTTCTTCAACTATGAGTCATAATATTATGAACTCGTTGATGGGAGAAATCAGATTTTCCATCACTCCACTGTAATCTTGACCTTGGTATTATTCATCATCCTCCCAGCCCCAATTCTAGCCACAGGAGAGTCAGTTCCTCCAAAGTCGGTCACGAGAGGTACCTACAGTGTATCTGGAAATAAAATATAATTTATGTGTCTGCATAGTGACATCTTTCTTACTATACTAGTGGAAGATTTGCTGAGGGCATTGGGACTGAGTTCCAGGTGTCATGAGCAGCCTGACAGCCTCTCTGCAAGTTGTGGTCACATCAGATCTTAAAATGCTTGAACTAAGGAATTGATACTCTATAGATATCCCTTCAGGCTGAAATCTGGAATCATAATTTAATCAAATAAACTAGGTCACTGCACATGCAAAACACATTGCAATGGGTAAAAAATTAAAATGTCTTCATTTTATTTTGCTTCTCAATGGAAATGTATCCCTTGTGCATTAAGTTATTCCTTGGGTTTTAACAGTGGGCAGGAAGGAAAAAGAAAATTGTTTCTAAGGGGCTTCACAGTCACTTGTATTGATTGTATTGAGTGACCTCTATGGTCACTGTTATCTGGCTGTAGCAAGCAACACGTGCTCCTAAACCTTACCCCTTTCCCTGCCTCAAATTCAGTTTTCAAGTTTTCATACAAATTTATGAGAGTAACAGAACATTCCAGGCAGGCTTTAGTGTATTTGAGTATCCCCTGATTTAAACTATTCTCTATCTTGTACTCAATCCAATACGATCTAGGATGAGGCTAAGATATCAGGCAATTTACATTGCATCTTGAAGGCTACAGATCCCTATTCTGAGATGCAAAGGAAACAGAGAAGAACAAAGCCTGTTACCAGTTCAGCTCTGCTCAGTGTGATGCTCCAGAATTTGTGGCTGGCATCCTAAATGAACACCTAGTCAGTTTAAAGGCACCACAATGCAAAAAGCCCAAATGGACTCACTGCACATTTCTTCCAAATAGGCTTTCAGTGTAGATCATGTGTTGTGAGGGCTGTGGGACTGAAATCAGCAATAGAGCTCGTTGCAGGACTGTATAAATTCACATTGGGAGCTTGCAATAACCACTACTGAAGTTTCTCAGTGTTCTCATGTTGTGAATTTCAAATTTCCTTCCCTTAAGTAAATTCCAGTTAAAAGAAATGGAATTCCTAATAATCTAACCCAAACGCAAATTTGTCCAAAACCAGAGCCACCATATGTGGGACCCTCAGTGTGTACCACCAGCACGTGCACCATGGCATAAAGAATGGTGCAGAAATGTTCAGTCTGGCCTGCCTCTCTGGTTTTTGGAAAGGGCTGCACTACTTTCCAAGACAGAAGAGTTGAGCCAGTAAATTTCATCCAGCAAGGAACCCTTATCTGGTGGCTTATTGACTGAGCTGACTGCCAGATCTTCTGTGCCAACAATAAATTGGTATTTAATTCAAGCTACTTTTTATCAGTTTCTAAAAAAACATAATAAATCACTACACAACAAGCATGGGGGGGGGGGGCGGCTTCCACAGCACTGCAAATCAGACAGAAAAACTGCTGAGTGGACCTGAAAACAGAGAAAGGGGAGTCTCTGGACATCACAGAGACCTCTTGAGCAGCATCACTGTCCTTCTCAGCTTATGTCATGATGCCTGGAGGGAGAGCAGGAGGTAGAAGAAGGCCATACTTGATACCCCATGTCACCTAGCTACTGGAATGAGTCCAAGGGCACCAGGCAACTTGGGGGTGGTGCAGTCTGTAGCCAGCCTGGAAGTACTGCTCCAAATAGATCCATTGCCCCCTCCCTGTGACACAACTCAGCAAATTCTGGGCACAGCCAAGGATCCTGACTATATATTGAACACTAACTATTCATAATAATAACTTACATGCTGAAAAATGACATTACACGTTACAAACAGAATATGAACTCAGGTTAAATTCAGTATAAAACTTTACACCTGGGGTCTAACAGTGCTTGTCAAAAAAAGAGCTGGGTGTTTTATTTTTTTTGTTTTGTTTTGTTTTCAATGTTGGGTTAAAAACGCAAGAAAACATTCTCTGGTAATGGAAATACCAAGAGACCCCTAATTATAATGACACGAACAGGCAGCACCGTGTAAAATTTCTGAAACACATTTAAAAAGCCAAGTTACTAAATCTAAACAAAGTTAACAGATCTACTTGTATATTTTTCTAATCCCTACATATTTCATTATTTCACCCATGATAATTTTCATCACTTATTCTCTGTTCTGAAAGGGATTTTTTTTTTTTATAAAACACATTACAATGGAATGAAATGCACTGACATGTTCCTCCTTTTCCATCTGAGTTACCTTCTTTAAACTGTTGCAAAATTTCTATTTGTAAAAACATTATTACAAGGAAGGGACTCCTCACCACCCACTCAGCTCCCAGAAGCCAAGAGAACAAACTCAAAGATATTGTTTTTCTAATTTTACACTGATACTCTTTGGCCCTAACAAAATGTTCCAGGTCTAGTGTGCATTTTAAAGGGATTTAGAAAGAATTAGCTCAAGCAATGCCAAGAGCTAACTTCAAGCTTATATTAATTCAAAACATGGCATATAGGACAAATAATTCCCTAACTACTTTTTTCCTCCCTTCCCAACTCGCACATTGGGAATGCTCTGTCTTTTCTTTAGGACAGAAACATTCAAGATCTATGGAGTAACCTAATTTCTACAGCTTTTAACACGTATCATCTGTACTATGGAATTCTGATGTTAGAAATACGAACAATCAACCAAAAGACCTCAGTCAACTTGATTTGAAGCAGGAATGTGTGGGGTTTTTTTCTTTCTTCCCTCTAGCTAATGATGAATTATTATATTAAAAATATATATTCCAACTTCAAAGAAAAGCTAGGTTGTTATAAAAAGCAGGCATCCAGAATTAAGTTTGAAAAGATTTGACCTTTTGCACACAAAAACTAACACCTACATGAATGAAGTACTGTAGTAAGTGATGATATATGATGGATCATTTAAAATGTGTGTATGGAACCATGCACATTTTTTAAGGCAGGGACAGATGGTGGTTACAGCACATTCAACATTTTCCAATTACTTTGTTTTTTCAAAATATATCCAGCCCGTAAAAATATTAGCAGAATCCTTGTACTTTCATAGAAGTAATACTTTTCAAATATAAAAACTTTAAAATATATTTAAGTTCAAATTTAAGTTCAAAAAATATCTTAAGACAATCCCTTTCTCCCTCTCTTCCACAGCTGAATAGGTTGTAAAGGAAGAGGAAATTATGAGGTGCTAGACCCAGAGTTTTATCCTAACGTTAACTAGAAATTTGTCCTGCCTTCTTAAATAGGAGATAGGAACTAAATACAAAGAGCTGATCCAGCCTGATCTGCTTTGAAGACAGGGTTGGTCAGACACAAGGTTTTGGTTTTGTCCAAACTTCAACTAAAAGGTAAGTAATTTGAGACTGAAGATAACCTGAAACCTTCTACCAGCGTGAAGAGATTAAAAGCAAAATGGGGAAAACAAACACAACACTATTAACACTTTTATATAATGAAATGAATATTTCTTCCAAACTCTATCCAGTTAGATAAAACTCTAAGACAAGATTTCAACAAAACATGTATTGGGCTGACAATGGAGCACAAACATCTTCAAAACAAAAACAAAATAAGAAATATGTTAGAATTGGACCTCAGTGTGAAGGGAAACAAAAGTTCACAAACACAGCTCCCTTCCAAGTTAGGCTGTAAACCAGGAACACATGGAGAGAAGAAAAGGCTGGCTGTATTGTTCCAGGAAACTGGACCAAGGATTATTCCCTAATTGCATTAAATAAATACAGTATAATATCTTACATAGTGAAAAGTTCAGAGATCATAGGCTAAGTGATTGACAGATCACAATACACTGCAGTCCTGTAAGCCGTTAATTCCTTAATTACTACAGTTACAAGCATTGCATACCAATATTATTTTGTTCTATAGCAAGGAAATGGGGAAATAGTATTCTGACGCATCTTCACATTAAGTACAACTTTTTTTTTGTATGTTCATTTTCAATTTAAGGTCCCATCATGTTTATGATGAGGATGCTCATGAGTTGAGTTGTGCACAGTAAAGTTCTGAAGCAAAGATAAAAAAATAGTTTTAAAAAACTTACTGAACTGATGGAGCTAAGACTTACACTGTTGTTTCAAGCTGAATATGAGTTACTACACTAAGCAATTTCTGTACTGTGGGCTTTACTTATGTCTTCCAAAAATCACATTATTATCATCCTTACTGACAAGAAAACTCAGGCAATGCCTTTCTGCAGGTTTTCAAGTCAACAGGAACTGCTGGGCACAATGTCATTGAGACCCTGAAGGGAGAATGAGCAGAACTTGTTTCTGCTTCCAGCACTGCAAAATACTTGCTTCGTGACTATAACAGAAGACCAAAGTCAATAATGCATCTCCCAGCAAATCTGGGCTGTGTATATGCAGGACGAGATCTGCTACTGTATCTTTACACAGACCTAACTGCCTCCAGGCTGCAGGAAAGAGGGGAAGAAGTACTGTGCTGCTATAATTCAGCTGATTTAAGTGAGGCAGATCTCTAGAGCAGATACAGTTAGACCCAAAGCTCCCTCCCTTTGCTTTCAGGGACCCACCATGAAGACAAACCTGCTGCACAGTACACACAACTTCCTTGTCTGCCTGTCTCACAGAGACACACTGTCCAGGCTAATAAACTTTCTACCATCCAAAAAGGATACCGAGAAAAGTCCACCTATAGATTAATGGTTCTACACTCACCTTACCCTAGAGACATACCCTACGCAGCCATCATAAATTAACATAATACTATTGTTTTGAATGGGATCCACTGACTCTCATCAGATGAACACCCAGTTCTATAAGGAAGGAAGGAAAGATTTGTTTTCAAAAGTGCTAAGGACAAATCACCCAGCATCCCTGACAGCCAGGACACACTCATTCTGCTGTTCATCTGGTCCCAGCTTTCGGAGGTTCAAGATTCAGCATAATTTCCCACACTAAAAAGCTGTCATCTTATCTTCTGTACCACTCGTCTCTCTTTGGTTCTGCAAGTACAAAATAAAGAACATCACTGGCCGGCTCCCAAAGGGGTCTCAGCCTTCCCAGCAGGAAGGACGGGGACTGGGATGAGAGGGCCCCCATTACAGGAAGGGCAAAGACAGGGAAAAGGGGGGATGGGGGTCTTATAAGAACGGACAGGGATAGTAGGGACCACCCAGGAGATAAAGAAAACATGGGTCGAGGTGAAAGCTGGGGAAGCTCCTGAGCATGTACAGTAGCTAATTGGCAAATTTTAACCACTTAGCCTTTTAAATCTTTTTTTTCTTTCCTTTACACACACCCAGAGCAAAGGCATAGTTCACTTTCAGAAGTAACAGCTCGCAAAGGCATTTAAAACTAAAGCAGATTTTTAAATTTAGCACAGTCTTCTCAGTGTTTTCTGATCCTGACTCAATGGCTGAACTTTGTTAAAATTCGTTACAAAAAAAAATGTTAAGAAGTTCCCAGACTTTGATGGGCTTTGCTAAATTTAAACTCATGGTGAAATTTTTATAGGAAATTACAGACTGAAAATGATATAGCCATAAAGAAAGACCACAGTGGAGCTTCTTGTACGTGTTCCGCTCTTGCAAAGCTCTGCAGTATTGGTATCACAGCACCTAGCACCCTGTGCAAACAGCAAGTTTCTCTCCTCTGGTGCTCTCTAGTCCGGGCTTTCTCCCGCACAGTAATGCATTCCCAAATGTGACTCTACAGCAGCCCCAGAAAGGAGAGGGGAGCTGGAGAGCAGAGAGCAGGGGCCAGGCTGGCTGCCTGAAAGCCACCTATTGTTCCCAGAGGCCAGTGGCCCTGCAGCCATGCAAGGCACACCGACTCCCTGTCTCCACTGGGAAAGCTTGCATGGGGCTTGCTCTCCACCGCCCGATATGCTGAGGCACAGAAACACTGTAATTTGGTGTTAATTAGGTAAACCCGCTACTTTAATTAAAATGAAACTCCAGACTCTTCCCGTTCTACCTCCAGTTATATTTTATTATTGTTTAGCTAAAACAAATGTACTCTGGCGGTGGTTCCTTCCCTTCACTGAACAAGTGCTCCACAAGAAGTCTCCTCTCTTCTTGCACCAGGGGCTCACTCTACACGTGAGACCAGGGGCTCAATTTCAATCCAGGCCCAGACACCCAAATCTTGCCTGCGTACTTTGGCCCCACCCCATCCCTTGCTGTCCTGGCTCACTTGCTGGTTCTCCTGGATGGTCTCCAGCCCCCTTCTGTTGCCCCTGCCCCTGGATGGACTCTAGACCTGATTCATCACCTCACCTTGGCTGGAGCTGTCACTGGGACCTCATTACCCACACCCAGCTCTTCGCATCCAGTTCAGATGTTGCAGGACTGTGCCCTGGTTGCTGAAGGCATTGCCTATGCTGGGGTCACAGTCAGCACACAGCCTGTCCCCTTTATAGTGAGGCCCTGCTCCTGCTGCTCCCTGACACTAAGAACCTCTGCAACACGACAGGAACCTTCTCTTCAACTCTCCCTGGCATCAGAGAAGTCACCAATTAAAAGTCCTGGCATATTTACTCTTTTAGCACCTATAACTAGTGGCAACAAGAGCAGCAACAGCAGTGAGATCCACGAAGGGTCTGCCATCTAAAATGGATATAGTCAACACATCAAAGACATGAAGCAATATTCTTCTGGGAGCACGTGAGATCAGAATTAAAAAGAAGGAACTGCTGTTGGTAGAAGTAAGGTGCGAGTAGGACAGTGTAGTTAATGAAGAAAATGGAGATCAACTCAAAATCAAGAACTCTTATAACAAAGAACTGTTGTGCTCTTGGCTCACATTTTGCAGAAATAAGACCTTAGTTTAACCCTTTTGTCCAGCTCCTTATCTCCCCCTTTTCTGCCTGCTTTGCAAGGCGGCACTCCTTTATTCTGAGCAGAGGAGAGACTGGAAAGGATGTCACCTCTCTAAGAAGATATATAAGCAAATGAATACAGAAGTGAACACATATATATGCATGTTTGGAATATCCAGAATATCCCAACTGACTGCTATATAAGTAGTGACTCACTACACCAGACTGAAAAGCCGAGGGCAACCCTGTGCTGCTTGGTGGCTCTCTCCTGCCAGCCCAGAACTACTCGTCCAGGGCTATGACATTTTAATACCACATCTCATCAGAGTATGTATGCATAATCATTACTTACACACAACAAATTCAAAGAAACTGAAACCAATTATGACAATAAATGTTGGATTAATCTTATTCAGGCAATTTACTTAATCTCAATATAAACTATCAGATACTATTATTTTACTTTTTTTTTTCCCCCAATAAATTGTATTTCTATGCATGCAAAAAAGAGTGAGCATAGCCATATACCATGTCCCACAACTGAGCTGCAACACTCTTTCAGTGCCTATCAAAGGGTCATTCCATGCACACTGTTCAATTAAATCCCTTTATCTTTGGAACTTAAGGTAGACTTTTACAAAGGCCATAATGCAAACAGCATGCAATTTAAGTGTATTTTATGTATTTATATTCAAATATACTGAATTTATATACATGCACATTTCCATATCTGTCCCTATCAGAGCCTCAGGAATCTTCAGCTAAACTATTTTAGTCAAGATGACTTTCAGGAATTTAATGTAAAACAGGCACCGAGCAAACTCAGTCACTGGGCATGCCACATATATATTTTTTTGGACCATAAAAAGTGCAAAAGTTCACCCACTGTGTTAGTTTTATCCCACTCCTGATTAATGTTGAACATTTTAACAATTATGTTCTCTGCTGCTGTTAGAAATATACACACGCATGCTTTGTATTTTTTCAGAGGTGCTCTAGCATAGAGCTCGTCTTGTTTTCCGCCAACATAGATGCTATAAAATCATGCTTGATTCAGTTTACTTCTTTCCTCCCCTCCCTTCTTCCCTTTTCCTCAGCCTTATCCTCCTCCATGTTCTTGGGTGGGCAGATTCATGGGGAGACTTGGTTTTTAGTATAGCCACCACCAGGCAGTTTGCTACTCTCCTGAAGCACATCTGGGCTTTATATCAGGCCTTTAATTAATCCTCAGTGAAAGCCAAGCTATGACATTTTGACTGGGCAGGCTCCAGTTTTGGACAGGTCTTGATTTATTGCGACTGAGTCTCAACCTACTTTGATTTATTTCAGCTTTGGGGAGGAGGGCAAGCACTGAACAGAAAAAGCACTGTTGGATGCAGAACATGTGATGCACGTAAAGGACCTCCAGAGTACTGTGGCCCAAATGACAAACAGCTCAGACAATTTGCAATAAAAATAAAATAAAAAAAGCCTAAGCGATGAAAAGATTTTGGTGAAAGAAATCACTTAAAGCAACAACAGCCATCACTACCAAAAAAGCAACAACAAATAATAAAAGGCCTAGTGAACTAGGATCAAACTATTTGGCAGAAAGTGCCAACAAAGGAAGCCCGTGCCTTATCTCTAAGTAAACAATAAATCCCTGGTCGCTCATTAGTGTTAATCGTGCCTCTCATCTGCATTCAGCTAAATACAGAGAGGCAGGACCAATGCTTTCCTGATGAGTCGCTTTCAACAAAAAGGATGTTCTGCTATTGTCTGCCAACCCGCAGTGGGTGGATGTCCTTTTGCAGGTCTCCCTCTCTAACCGTACTGTGCACGGCATGCAGTGTGTCAAGTCCCCTAGACGGCAAGAAAAAAGGCAACCAGAGCCAAACTCTTGTCTAAATAAAGCAACAAACATCACAATAATAGGAGCCACCGAGTAACAAATCCAGTCTGCTTAAGGTAGAAAGCTTTATTGTTTCTATGGGCAGGCTTACTCGCCCACTTAGGCCCTTTTCTTGTTCTGTTTTAATTCAAATTCTGTTGGACAAGTGACTCAGCAAGTTTATTCTGAATACTGCTGTAGCTACTTCCAATTAATTCCTATTGTGTATACGCACAAAGAAACTCACTATCTTGAAAATTCTAACAAAACCAAATAATTTTATTGTTTTCCTTTAAATGTTTTTGTTAAAAATTCAGACGCTCTGATTTCTCCCTCCCTTGTACTTTCTTTTCAGCAACTGAAATTCAGTTTTTGTTGTTGGCTTTTTCGCCCTCTAACTATGGGAACTAGAGGACTTATGGCTCTATCAAAAGAGAAGAAAGAGTGAAGTTCCAGCAACTGAAAAGCAAAAAGTTTTTATTCTAAACGAACTGGGACTTGTTATTTGTTGACACCTATCAGGCTCTGCTGCCTAGTGAACTTCCAGCAGAAAGGATGTTTTTGTTAAAGACTTGGCACCCACTGCTATTAAAATATCAGTAACACCTCAGATGCTACCTCAACAGTCCCCGCACAAAGCCTTGGGAGGAAAAATCTTTGCACTCCTGTTATTCCCTGTAACATCGAACAAAAGGATAACCCACACATACACATGCAGGTAAAGCATCTATCTGTAAGTGTTACAAAGCAGAAAGGGACACAAATCGGGTATGAAAACATTACGTGGGCTGTCTTTAAAAACATTTAAACTGAATGATTGAAGACATTAGTAAAAAGACATCTATGTGTTAACTGCTAAGCTTGACGGTGAAATCTGGAAGAAAGATCTACTGTAGCTACTTGATCAGATGTCCATGCAAGTGAAGGTTATGTTCCAGCTGTGCATTTTGCCACCAAGCAGTAGGATTGAAATCACCATCTGGCTTAAGATGACTTGGGTCCGCTAACTGAGAAGCAATTACATGGGTGTTCTCAGTCTAATCCATGTCGCATTGACTAGATTTATCATCTATTTAAAAAGTTGCATTTATTTTAGCAGTGGTAGGCTGGTAGGCTACACAGGATACCTGTGTTTGTTGTCCCCTAACTGGGTGGGCAGGCTGAGCTGGCTCTCTATGCACAATGCAAAATTACTAGTTCTGCAAAAATACAGAATATTCATATCCCAGTAAATGGGATTCTACAAATCCAGTCCCTTTTAGTTTCAGGATTAGAAGTCAAATTAGTGTTATGGACCATTTTCAGGTCAAAGTGTTTTGTGCACATCCTTCCCTCACCGCTCTTCACTCCGTAAGAAAACAAACCATCAAAATCTAATGCAAATATTTGCTATTTTCTATGCGTGTTTTTGTTTTGTGCCCCACTCAGGCTGGAGAATTTCAGGCTCCTTTCACAGGGAGAATCAAGAACAGTGGCAGCTGGTCATTCACTTTTGCCCAAGAGCAGGTGATGAGAACAGAGCATTCCCTTATCAACTCGGGTCTTAGTCCTCCTGTGTTGCCCCCATGCCCCCCCATATGAGGAGGAAGCATACCACCATTGGCTGTGCTCCTCCTGAGTATAAATTTGCTTTTGTCTGACAGACAGTGCTCCTTCTAGCTGCTGCAGAGCTAGTTCTGGGTGGGATTCCAGATGCTAGCTTTCACCCTGAGCCTGAACGCCACTGTTTTACCCTTCTTTACAGGCAATTTTATTTTCTAGCTTTTATCTGCCTTCATGAAATACAAAAGTTTGTGTGATTTTTCCTTCCAAGAAAATGTAATAATACTGTAAGCTCCAGTAGTACTTTCTAATACCAACACAGACAGAATTTGCAGTGACAAGTCAGTAGGCTATTTCAGTGAAAGAAACTTTATATGAACCAGCATCCCAGTGAAACCCCATATCTAGGCAAAAAGGATCACTTTAAGATACTACTAATAAAACTATCAGCTTAGTTAGGAGTCAACTGTTTTACAAGCAAGTCCAGAACATAAACAACTATTCAAGACATCGTTAAGCTAGTGTTTTCAGTATTTGGATTTTTTTCCCTGACTTGAAGTATTTATGACACATTGTATTTAAATGATGAGACTGGTACAAATTAGTGCAACTAAATGCTTGTCATCAACATGCACTACACAATTTATTTAGAAACCTTATATAAATAAATTAAACTAAGGGAGCAAAGGCTTTTTTTTCTTTACCACATAGTGTATTTTAAAGGTAAATGTCAAGTGTACACGATTCTGCTATTATTTAACACTATTTTCTGTAATCACTTCAAAATGAATGTGGTAACAATGATGATTAATTTACTTTCATTTTGGGTGGACTTTTTACTCAAGCTTGTTATTCTGCCAGCTACACTTTTACAGAAGTGCCTGTTGTTTTTACACTGCCCTTCTTTAGATCTGACCTTATGAAAATCAGCAACAAAAATGCCTTCTTTGAGGAAAGTCTAATTTACTTAATTACAAGGAGTGGGCAGTTGTGCACCAATTTCATCATTCTGTTGTACTTGAGGCTGAAAACTGGCACAGAGTAGGGCAGGTGAAAACTCTTTACTATGCTTCCTGTTTATATTGGTAATGCGTTAAATGGAATTTTAATGTCTCCTGAGGTCATTTTTAGAGCCAAATTTGTGGCTGTCCCTATCACAGGTGTACTGAGTAACTCTGTGAGTGCACAGAGCCTCTTTCTCTTCTGCCAGCCTCTGCCTCCCCATGCATAAATGTAAGACGCAATGGATGAAGTCAAGTTCCACTGAAGTCAATAATCATATTATTAGAAAAAGATTTCCCTCCAAACCAGTTCCTGCAGTTGGTTTGCGGCATGCTCGGTCCTCAGGCTTGCCAGGAGAGCAGGGAGGGAACGCACAGCCCTCCAGTCCTCTTGGGGCTTGCACACTTCATGCGTGTGCTCTCAGCCTTTATTGGTATCAGGACCAAATAGAGTATTTTAAAAAATGTTTTCTTAGCACCCATATTTGTAACACTCCATTAAAATGCTGTACATTATATGAAGTGTTACATTAAGTGTGCTCAGGCCATAAGAACTTGCACAAACCTCCAACCAACACAAGTTCTAAATTGTTATTCACCTGCTCTCGAATTATTTTAAAAAGAAAAGAAGATTCTCCTAGAGATGAGGCACCAGACAGTACAGCTAGCCTGGAAAAGCTCCTCAGAAGGCAAGCTCCTTTGTGCTCCACCTTGGCATCCCTGGAAAGCAGAGCACAGCTGGGTACTGCTCCACAGCAGGCTCTTCCTGGCAATCCAGTATCATTTCTGCTACCAGTACTACCGATTCAGAAAGCCATGTTCCAGTTATGGCACAGGAGTCACCAGAACTGGTTTATGAGGTATTATGGGCTGAAATAAGACATCAAACAAACATATACACACACAAACAGGAGCAGTGGTGGCTGCACTGAATATGCCCTGAATACAGCACTTAAAACACAACCTTCTCTCAGCATGGGTGTTCGAGAGCATGGCTGCCAGCAACCAGGAGATGATGGTGGTAAGATGCACAGTGCCCAGCCGCAGCTGAGTGCCTTTTGGGCTTTCCCTTGTCAGGAGACAGACCTGTTATGTCTTGATACACATCCGTCATGTAGCCTACAGACCATCCTATCTCACGCCTCCTGACACTGTTCCAAAAACTCCAGGTTTGCTTGTAATCTGGGAGATGAATAGTTTTAAACTGGTATTACTTTTAATATATATCTACCTTGGATATCAGTAATAACACTGGCAATAAAATGAAAAGGGTACACTTAAAATATTTTTCCCTTGTCAATTATTTCCCCTTTAAAATGAATATGATATATAATATGATATATTAAAAACCTGATGCTTGCTGAATTTAAAACACCTCAGAGAAAGAGAGAAATTCCCATCAGATATGGAAAAGTATGATTTGTCTGGAAAGAAACGCAGCGTAATAAATTAATGGTGAGGGGGAAAATATGCCTGTATTGCATAAGGAAAAAATACTGCATTGGCAACACAAAGCATTAGTTTTTCTTTTAAAATAAGGCACAGTGCAGCAAGATTGTATCGTTTGTACCAACTTTTCATTATGTCAAAAGCAACATATGTGCCTGGTATTTTAGCATTAGGGTTGCCTTGATAAAGAGTTACAGTATAGAGCAACATCTCACTTGTTAGAGGTTAAGGAACAACTAGGAGTTAATGATCTACTAATGTAATTTACCACTCCTTAAAGAAATCTGTAAAGTACACTTGGAGGAAAGAAAACCTCTTTTGATATTAAAAAAAATAAAAATTTCAAACTCATTTGCAGATCAAGAAATAACAACAAACAACTTGCACTAGAAATATCAGCTTCTAAAAAGTACAAAGCTTGTTATTAAAAGTTAGAGAGCAAACATATTTTCATGACAGTGCCTGTTCTTTTAATAGAAGACTAACATGAATGTAAGTTACGTTAGTGCAGTGAGAAGTCAGCACTCCCAACAGTCCTATGGATGGACCCAGGAGTTCAGGGAACAGCTCACAGCAGTGGCTCCTAGCAGGAGATTGTGACTCTTTGAGGTTTCAAATGGTGGAGTTTGCCCTGCTTGTCTCATGCTGTTGAACAAGAGAGACTGGGCTAGGCAAAATGTCCCTGGACTGCATTCAGCTCTACAAAAAACCCTTAATAATTTGTCCTTGCAGACAGGCAACATTTGATATGAATAGTTAGGGATCCCCTGATTTTGCTTCCTCAAATCCGTTACCAGACATCCTTTAATCCAACTGCACAACAGAAAATGCAGAAAGCAGATACATGGGCCCACTCACTTAAGAAACACCACCAAAATCCTGATTTCACTAGAAGCAATGGAACAGCCACCAAGTTGTCTGGCACCAGGAGTTGCCTGTGCACCAGCAGGGCCTGGGGGAAGGAGAGCTGCTGGGCTCCCCTGCACCAGTCAGCCTCAATGTCCACAGAGGAGGAAGCACTGTGAGGGTTTGAGGGAACTGCCAGCTGTTTTGCACAGCCCTCACGTAAGCTGCAGGCACAGGATGATGTCAGAGATCCACAGTTTACTTCATTCTTCTCTTCCACAGCTGCAGGCAAATCCATCCCAACCCCACTGCTGACCTGACTGGGGACAGGGAAAAAGAAAACGCCAACGTCGCTCACCTACCTTGCAAATGTAACGTTTCTCATACTCCTGAGGAAACAAACAATTGCTCTTGTTGCAGAAATCACACAGTTTTTGAGAGGAAGGGAGAGAGGAGTCAAGCACATGACAGCAATAAGCTTTCTTCACATACTTAACCTGGTAACCAAGTCAACCATCCCCAGGGGAAGCTTAATGCCGGCCAAAGAAGGCCAACTGGAAAGTTCAGCTGCTCTATCTTTGGACCATTAATGTTGGTTGTTAGGTCAAGGCTTCATCCAAAAACACCTACAGCTAAAATTCAAGTATTTCTGCTAAAACTAAAAGTGGCATATTAAGTGCACCCTGTGGGTTTGGGGAATGTTTCCCACTCAAACAAAAAAATTCGTATTTTTTTTCCATACCCAGATCAGGCAAGAACAGTCACTCTGCTGATAACCAGTCTTCTTAATAATACACAGAATATTAACAGCTAGAGTACAATAAAACTGAGCCCTGACATTTTAACTTATCCTCTGAAATATTTCTTCTTTCAGTGGAATGATCTGAAATTGTTGGAGGGCTAAAACCTTTGGTTCTGGGAATGCACTGTCCATGATGTTTTACTGGCTTCATTTCAAATGAAAACAATTACTGTATAGTGAGGATGTTACCACACAGACATAACAACATCATTAACTATTTTGGACTTCCAGTGTAAATTGAACCATTATGGGTTTTTAAAAATGTCCTCATTAAATTTTAATGATCTGTTTTAAGAGATTTTTTTCCCCTTATTAAAATTAAAACCAACTATGCTATACAGCTTTCTCAGAATGTGGTGCATTACTCTAAGATTCAAATAAATCTGTAAATCATAGATTAGTTAATAAAGAGAAACTATCTGGGTTATTACAGGTGGGGCTGGTAGCAGTACCTGTTATTAATGTTGCCTAACATTTACCAATAAAAGATGCTGCTTCCCGTTCTTTAAATTGTTGCCAAATACCGTCTGACTAAATAAAAAATTTCTGAGTTCAAAGGTAGACACACCTATTTGGTTTTTGCTGTTTTTTTTTTTCCTCCCACCCTGCCATGATAGGAAAAAGAGCAAAGGAATGAAAAATGTCAATTGAAGTGATTCAGCTGATTAGAGAATATGTTTCATTTGTATTAACTCCCCCATAAATCTCAACAGTTTTTTTCCATGAACTCGGGGATTTCTTGTTGTACAGTAAGTATTTGAAATTATGCATGCAGAGGGTTAGAGAATGTTTATGAGAACATTTCCATCAAATTTGCCCCAAACTTGCCCAATTCATAAACTTTGTGTGGACTAAAATGGAAAAAAGAGTTTTTAAAAAAATCATGGTTTACATACACTGAAGAGAGACTTGTGAAACCTCTGCTGTTAAATTTTGTGAAGATTCACTTTACAGTGAACACACTCCATCCCATGATGGGGCAGTGGCTTCCCTCCAGGCTCAGCTGCAGCCTCAAGTAGGCTGTCTGGTGTCCTCACCCCCTGGGTCCAGCAACCCCATCTCCCTTGTGAGATTCATCTCTTTCCCACAGTCTCATCTACCGCCACCCCAAGTTAAAACCACCGCAAGACTGACTGGAAGATGGAAGAGACCTTTTTTTAAAAAGTCTGTTTTGTTTTTTTTTCACCCTGGTGTTGCATTGCCATCTGCTAATGAGTAAACATTGTCCTGCAGCATGCACTGTCGTCATACTGCAATGACGGTATATGTGCTGCATTATATAGTCTCTCTGCTGGCATCCATATGTTTTCTTCTGATCCTATCACAAGTATAAGTAAAGCTCCTAAACACGGACCCTGTCATAATTTTACTTGGTTTTCCAAATGTTGACAGGCAGAGCAGAAAATGAAAATCACAGGAACACAGCAAGCATTTAAAGTTACTTCTGAAAAGTGCCTTAATTTGGTATTCTACAAGAAGAACATACTGCAAAAGCAATTTTTTTTCAGGAGGACTCCCGTAGTTGTGTTATTTGAAGAGATACTGCATTCAAGCTACAACAGCCTCAAAAAAATGACAACAATATATAATTTATCAATCTGGAAACCTTATACTTGAAAGAAGCCTTAGTCTAACCTTTCCATCACTCCAATTGAATTGTAAGACCACCGCTGTAACAAGACCACTTAGAAACCACCGGGGTGGCCTTGATAATAGTACACATATCATTGTTGAGGCACAGGAAACTAAACCAGATGGTTTTGCTGAGGAAAGCACTTTTTTGGCTTTGTAAAGCCTAAAAACACTAATAGGTCAAACACAGAAGTGGTGAAAAAGAAAGCTAAAGGAAAATTTATGTAAATAAGAAAGAAACCGTTTTTACAATTATATTTCCCTCACATAAAAAATGGCTACAAGAAAATAAAAAGGGGGAAATGGTGCTGTAGTTCTGAAATAGATCAGAATAGTTTTCTGAAAGGAAAAGGTCTAACAGTAACACTTACAGTAGGCACTGCTGCTGGAAATCAATACCATATGATGTGCATTAGACAGAACACCTACATATTGTAATTAAAACCCTTTTTTTTCTTCATTTTTATGTTTTAAATATGGAGAACGTTCATGTCTATTGTAACTACATTCTTTCTTGTTCAATCTCTTACTCGAAGTCAGACCAAACTTAGAGAATAGCACATGCATGCACCTCTTAGAATACATGAAATTGAAAATAATTTCCACAAAATCATCCACGCACAGATACATATATACATTCACACACACACACATACAGGTGGGGTGTGTGTGCATGTGTTTAAAGCATGTTTGAATTTTCCCACTTATGCTGCAGTTGTTTAGAATCACATTCTATTTCTAATAGTCAAGAAGTCTAACCTAAACTACACACGCTGAAAGAAATGTGTTATAAGCTCTTGTATTGTTCAGCCTTATTTACAAAAATGTAAGCTTTTATTTGGCATTAAAAAGAAAAACTTTTACTATCACAGTTGTTCTAAAACATGTTCTCTCTCACAAGGGAAGGTTTGACCTTATTTTCAAAATCTGAAAGAAGATGTTTGAGAATTATGTATACATTTTGCTGCTATAAACTCATGAACTCATGCTCTAACTGAAAGAAAGCATCATTATTTAAATATCAACATTTTCTCTGCTTGCATGGGACAATGGAGAGGAAATTGTTCTGAGGAGAGCTTCACTACATGCTTATCGTTTGTAAGAGTTTATTTTGGTACTGCTCAGAAACGGCCTTGGAGAAAATGGTCCAAGTCTCCAGTTCAACTCCAAGGTTCTTAACTAAAACCAGAGAATTAAAAGAATGGTTTCTGAAGCCAAAACTGAAGTGGGATGGACCCCAGGGACCTTACTGAGCTGAGGGAGCCTGATGGAGCCTACCTGGACATCAACAGAGAGAGAGAGAGAAATCACAATGGGGTCTCACGGGATCCTATTTCAATTCTGCATGAAAGATATGACGGGGAGATGCCTATTTTATGGCCAGTGACACCATCTTCCACCTCATGTCAAGACTTGAACTCTTTTGTAGGGTTGGAACACTTCAGTTGAGGGGCAACGTGTGCAAATAATTTACTAAAACAATGGCATCATGAATTTACTCTGGCAATCCACTTATCTGTCTTTTCCCTATAGACTTGACCAGAGGGAAAACAATCTTTAGTTCTTCTTGGACCTGCTGATCCAGAACTCTTGCTGTGTCATGAAGAAGTGGCTCTATTACAAATGCCAGTGCCTGTAGCTCAGTGCTGGGTGAACTTCACAAAGTGATTTGTCATCTTTTGTTTGAACCCCGTTATCAGTGCTGTGGCCACTGACATTGGCTGTACAGTACGGTATCCTGAGAACTGGGTCAGTATTTGGATGAATGATTGAACATACTACCGTGGTCAAATGTGACTTCCTTTATCCTGGACACATCACACCTCCACATGTCGAAAGTACTCACATGAGGAAATCAAAGGCTATTCTGCCATTGGTAAGTGTGTACTTCCTTTCATAATGTGTTGCTTTCTCAAAAAGCATTTCAGCATGAGTCTTACTTCTACATCTTATAAAAAGGACAACAGATTTTTAAACTTTTAGAAAGAAACTAAGGTAGGATAGTCATTGTCTCTGATACACATGCTTCTAGAAAAGATACTGCTTCAGTAAATACCTGTCAAGAGTTTTATGAATGTTCAGTAGTTGCTCCGGACAATGGAGCATAGCCTAGCAAGCTTTTCTACTAAAGATTCATACAAGCCCTGCTGCTCTCACAATTACTTCACCTAGATGGCAGCAATAAGATAATCAGTTCAGTTGATTGTCACATCAATCAAAGCAGATATGATATTATTTTAAGATCTATTTGGCTTAATAGAGCCAATAATTACCCCAGCTCAGGCAAGCTGATGAAAAGAAAAAGTTCTCATTTGGAAATACATAAAGTACTCTTAAATACCTGGACGGCTCAAAAATCTTTACCCTCATACTCAAAGAAGTCCAGCATTGAGGGTTTAAAATTATTTCTTAACTTTTGTTGGAAGTGATTAACTTTGAGCACAAAAACTAAGCAGCGAAGAAGGAAAAAAGATTTTTCAATTCAGTCCATTACAAAAGGGTAATAATCCTCATTTAAAAGCATGTCTTTAAATTCATGAGCCAATCTCATAACTATATGAGGTATTGATACTTACACAGACAGATATAATTTGCTTTCCTTTTATAACCAACAATTTTCAACAAAGCAAGAGTCTCAAAAGCAAGTATTGTGCTGGGCTTATGAAAGGATGTGTCAGAAAAGACTTTAAGTCTTATCAGATTGAGGTAAAACGTATGTCAAAAAGATGATACATCCTTAATACTCCAAGAAAACAACAGAACAGAACTAGAAATGCCTTGGCCAACAGTCTTGCTGGCTGAATCCTTTTCTTATGCACAAAAGTAAAATTTTAAAAACTCTTGCCAGACAGAATTATTTATATTTAAACATACACAGAAACATACAAGAAGGGATTTCCCACAACAGAAATGGTAGCAGCTGTCTCCAAGGGTCAATCTCTACCTATTACAGTAGTGAACAGAAGAATCATGAATGAAAGACCAGGTGATGCTGACTGGAGATTTAAACAGACAACATCACTGTAGATTGTATTTTACTATCTCAATTTCAACATGCGCAAAATGGGTTAATGCATAAAAATGACTATGCATTTTCTTGTGCATTTTAATCACAAAAAGTATGAATCAGTACCAGTATCAAGTAAAGAAACCAAAAAACCAAAAAGATAGAAAGATGGAAAGCCTCTTTTTAAACAGTTTCTTAATGTGCTTGGTTGGACTTTACAATAACTTACAATATTACTTCTTTATAAACTGTTCTTTTTTGCTTTGGTGCTTTTACATTACATTTTCAATCTAAAATAATGGAAGCTGATTGCCATACATTTAGAATATCAAATGGTCACTGATTTCACCATGAATTTAGGCACATGCTCAATTTTAAACATTTAACTAGCGCTGTAATTAATGGAATTGGAGCCAATTATGACCCAATTATGAGTCCTCTGTAATTATTGCTTGAAATACTGCTGGATTTCTATTAAAAGCAAAAGAAAATATTTCTAGAGCTGTATGAATACTTAAAGACAATTAAAACTGTGATCTTTGACTCTTTTTTTTTTTTTTGCTTTTGTAAGATATATATTGATAGGCTCTTCCATAGAATGCATCAGTGCAGTATTTCTGCTCTGCATAGCACTGAGGTATGGGCAATGCAACTGCAGAAGGCATCCTGAACATCAGCAGGTAATATAGAAGAAACTGAAGGAAAGGAAGAAAAAGCCTTAGCTGTCAAACCCTAATAAAAACTTGCTCTTTTCCCAGAGCCACTTTCCAACATGACTATGTTCTATTTGTTGGCTTTCCCTTTACATCTTTACAAATAAATGTGTCTACTAACTACATCCCCAAGAACAACACTTCAAGGTTTCAGTTGCAGGTTACCTTAACAACTTAATTTACCGTATTTAGCATATAGGAAATCAGAAAAACAACCCACTAGTGATGGATTGATAGGTATCTTTTAATGGTCCAAGTTAAATATTTCTGAGAATCTATATTTATTTGAAATAAGACTCTTGAGTGAGTGTCTGAGGAAATTTGTATAATGCCTTGTGTTTTATAAATGGCACAGAAATGAGTCAGACTGTTAAGGCTTGCTATTGTACTAATATTTGAAAATACCTAGCAGATGGTTTACTAGAACTTTCTGCAACAAACAAAAGGTAAAAATTACCCTCACAAAACAAAATAGCACACGGAAGACTCATATATCAATAGCGCTGATATATTGTTTTTCCTCTTCCAACTAGGTGCCATTGATCGTTGTCTCTAATACTATCCCATGAGACTTGTGCTGGATCACAGTAGAGTAAAAACAGAGAAAGGGGGACTAAGAGGCAGTAGCAATTTCTGCAAAAAACTTAAGAGTTACTAATATGATTGTAGGATAAAACTAATAATCCTCCACCTTCCCCCCCTCCAAATTTTTGCTGCCTACTTATTTATATTTTGTTCTCTTCAAACAATGAATGGAAACCTTTCTTAGCTTTCCTGATTTTCATTCTTCAGCACATGCTGCTGTACCTGATCTTCAGTTCCTGCACATGGCAGTTCAAGTCCCAGCTCAAAAACCTAATCAAACACATATTCCAACTATTCTCCCCTGACACGAACCTATGTTTAAACATCAAACTTCTGAATCATCTGCTACTAAAGCTGACCTCAATCCACAGCTAACACTGAACACACTGGCAGCCCATCCCTTGGTGGGCACCTTCATGCTTCCTTGCAGGCACGCGCTTCCATGCTTTACTGCATACAGAAGCATTTGCCCAAAATCCCAGTGGCAGTCGGATGAACACACGTGATCAAAGCTCAAGAGTCCTGAGTTCTGCTTGCGATTTGTAACCACCAGACATTCTCCGCTCCAATACATACAGGATACGATCTCTCCATGAAGTGAATGGGAGTTTGGTCATCAACTTTCATGAGATCAGGAATTGACCCATAATGTTTTATAAATCAACGAAAGGGAATGTATTTATGGTTTTATTATTATCCCTAATAAGGAAATAAGGAGAAAGAAAACACACTACATGGGTCTAGTCTGTACGCACATGTGTTACTTGTATTAATATCAATGGGATTTAAAAGTACATATGGAGAGGATAAGATATATCCCTATGTGTTCAGCCATATGCTTAAGGAAGCTCCCCAAATGCTTGTAAATACAATCATGCTTTCTAACATACTATGTATTTATTTGAACAACGTTAAATCTCTAAGCCCTACTTTCCAGTCCATTAAAGCCTCAAATAATTGTTTATTTCCAGTTTAAAGTTACTCTCTTTTTTAGCCATTAGAAGGCTGCCTGTAACCACATTTCCACGATATTCAGGGAATTAGAGAATTGATAATAACTCTCCCATTATCCAAAGGGATACCTCTCTGGGAAGAGAAAAACTCAAGATGTACTATATTTTAGTGAGGAATTCTTTCCAGAAGATTTTGGGTCAGGCCCAAAACGTGTAGCTGAAAGGTCTGGAATGCTACTTACACAACAAACATGTGTTCGTGCTGTAGACCTCGGACAACTACATTCCTTCTGGAGGCCAAAGGCCTTGAAAGCTAGTCATTCTTCTGGATAGACTTGTTCTCATTTCCTTTTTGTTTCTAAAGGTTTGAACACAGGACAAAGGTCTGACCCACTAGGCACAAGAGGGTTATTCTGGATTTTCCTTGTGGAAGAAGACATCAGAATTCATCCCACGATTTATGATCTGGTGCAAGTTGTCTTGGAATGAGATAGCCAAAGTATTTATGGAATATCCAATGCCTGCTAGCAAATTATGCTCATTATGTTCATGCAACTGATAATTTCCTTTGGCTTATCTTTTACTTCCTTTCAGTTAAGACCTGGTAACTGACTTCATGAACACTCTTGACTACAATTTTATCCATTAAAAAGACGATCGGGATGGTTTACGGATTAACTGCTTCAACTAATGTAGCCGCAAATATAAAACAATAGTCATGGAGGCATAGTCCTGGCATTTGTGGTGCCCTTACCACCTTACATACAAATGCAGCACAGAACCAAAAGCCAACCTTATTTATAGCTGGCTGCCAGAAATCACCTTCTTTGCTTACTTGATGTAACCCTTTCAATGCCAAGGGGATATGGCTGTTTACTTTTTTAATATCAACCAGAACGAAAGTTTATATTGTGGTATTATGATTTTGTTTTCTTGCCATTTCTTTTTGACCGTAAACAAGAATAGAGAGCTCAGCTTTTATTTTACCTTTTAAATCTCAATTTACAATAAAAGCCCCAAATCCGACTTCTTCCTACTTACTTTGTAATATAGAAAAACAAAACAAACAGTCATCATCTTTTTAAACTACATCAGTGAATGGTGGAGCCAAATCCGGTTTCCCAGCAAGGAATTATTAAAAGACAGAAATAGTCCAATGACCACAGGAAATCTTTAAGCACCAAAATGGGGACAAAAGTCCCCTGGGGAAAAAGCAATATTTCCTACATGGTCATTCATGTCTCCTTGTAATACAATACAAAGGTATTGTTTGTTTATCTGCTTAAGTAGATGCATACAATAAAAAAAGAAACAAATCCTGACTATGAAAACATTTCAAACACTAGACGCAGGTACACGCGTTGCAATACCTGCCATCACAACGATGTTGTGATGCTTCTTACTAATCTATAACCAGCTAGAGCTTTGATCATTAATATATACATCATTCTTGCCTCATTATAACAAAGGCCACCAACCTCCAGCAGGATCTTTCACTTCAGGTCATACTGCATCTTGCTGCAATCTTAACATTGGTCATAAAATTTGTCAAAACAATAGGAGAAATACTCTAAAATAGATCCACTTTATAGTCAGCCCCCTCTCCAAGGAATTCAGTCAAGGAATGTAAACCCAAAGATTTATTTTTCTGTTCAGGTCATGCTTGGGGTAGACTGCTGTGTTACTAAATTCCCGAGTCTGAAATCAAGAGCAAGACAAAGTTAACAGGCCTCAATAGGCAAAACCATCTTGAGATAGCCCTCTGTGGACTGTGACCTGAAGTTACAGCAATAAGCATTATTCCAACCACAAAGATGATTCAGAAAAAGGCACGTGGCCCACAGCTTACCTCAACGTAGTCCTTGGCATGGCCCCAGTCTCTCTTAGCATCCAGATTGCCCAGGCTGAAACAATCCAGCTGTCCCAGGTGAATCTTTGCTACAGATCGGCTAATTTTTCGAGTAACAAAGTTAGCCCCTGGAATAGAAATAAAAGGTAGTATTCAGCATAGTCACAGTGGCAGATAACTGGCAACAAGAAACACCTTGTATAGTTCAGCACTTGGTACTTTCAGTCTTCATTCACTCCCCTCACACCACCTAGACCCATGCCATCTTTTATCGTTTGACTAGGCTAAGAAGCTTCCACTGCACGTGTTACATTATCTGCACTTTCACAGCAAACATCTTTCTTTGTGGGACTTCTTAAGCATTCCTAATTTGCTGCCTCAGTATTCGGTCCAGGCATAAAGCCAAAGAAAATCATTTGGAATGTCAGTTCTTAAACACAAAATGCAAAAGGTTACATAAAGAAGACAGACATCTTAGACCACCCTCAAGTATTTTGTTACTGTTTCTTTTTTCTTTTTAAATTTTTTTTTAAGGAATGCATACATCTAAAGAAATTAATATTTTTTTTTTAAAAAAAGAGGGTCTATCCAAATACTACACATTCTCCAAAGGACTGTAATGGTTAAATGCATTCTACTTTTCTAGCTATTTGGGATTCTTTGTCCCCCAGGTTCAGTGAGATCATGAAATTGTGATTTCAACTTTATCATTTGAAGGCTGTAGTTTATTTTATCATATTTATGCATTTTGTTCACAGTATTGCTTTGGAAAATTTGTGTATCCTATTTTGCTCCCTGTAGAGTTGCTTTAAATAATATTTGTTTCTAGTTATTTTCATATCTTGATTTTTAGATTATGATGGCTGTGTTTCTGAAACATGGTTGTCTCCTCAAAAGCAGAGGGATTTGAATTTAGAACATGAATTCAGGCTAAAAAAGCCCAATGGACATTTGCACACTAATGGGCCACAAAAATTAAAATTACATGCCTTTTTAATAGCTAAAATAAAAATGATTGAGTGGTGACAGATGATACTTCATCCCAATGGAAAGCAGGAAAGCTAGTGAAAACGACTGCACTTGTAAAATGCTCTTAGCAAATTTCAAAAGTCCTAAGTAGTACAGCTTGTACATTCAATGCATATATGTAGGTTTTTTCATTATGGAACTCTGCTCTTGAGATAAGATCTTGAGATCTCAATATTTTCTGTTTCCTATCAAACAAACCATAGGCTGCTGCAAAATTATTAAATAATGTGAAGTGTGTTTTTCAGACTACTAATTTTTCCTGTAAAGAGAACTACAGCACCTTTTTGTGTCATTTGACTCTGCCAAAGGTAAAAAAAAAAGAGTGCACCTATAAGAACCATGTAGAATGAATCAATTAAGTAATTCAAACTTTACCACAGGATTAAGATAGAATTTTAATTTTTTGTCAACTGCTGAACTAATTAGAATTCCAGTTATTAGTAATTTATAATATATCATCAGTTTGCATTTTTCTTAAAGGACGAAAATCATATAATCTCCATATTCCCTGTAAAACTGTTCATATAAAAAAGGAAGCTTACAAAATACTGTGATTTGCAAAATTTCAGAAATAAAATATACTGGAGAGCCTTTTATAGCAATGTTCCTCAAAAATTGGACAAATGAATCAACTGCAGGATGAAAGCCCAAGCCCTTCTTCCAGACTGCACTCTGCATACTCAACAGGAGAAATAGGATTATCCCAAAGATAAACTAGTGCAAACCACAGGACCGACACTGTGATTCTGCTATTGCAATTTCTGAAAGCAAAGTACTGTGGTTCCCCTGTTCCTGGCCAGTCGGGCTTGCAGTGAGAGTGGAGTTCTGGCTTAACAGAACCAGTGACAGAGACTCTTTGGCTTAGGCAGGCTGGCACTTCTCCAAAGATTGTTTCCATTTTTTACATTATCAAAGTGCTTTGAGATCTTTACACAGATTATTAGTAATTAATTAAAAATAGATTCAAACTATTACACAAACATTAGGATTAGCGCTGAAACTTCCTAACCTTCTGCACTGAAATAATTTCAGTTAGCGTTATTATGCAGTAAACAGCAGTTGAAGGAGAAGCTTTTTTCTAGGATAAAACATACAGCTTTATGTTCGAGGCTGCAACTGAGTAATAAGCAAAACCGCTCGCTTTCAACGCTATATTCCCATTTGCAGTAAAAGCAGTGAGAGTTCTAGTCATCGTTTTCATTAAAGCAAATTTTACTGTCATCCTACACAACTAATGATCGTCAGCTTCCATTTTGGAGCAACCACTTCCTCAGCATAAAAAAAAAAAGCATATTAGGTTGTGTGGGTGTGAGAGAGAGAGATATAACTTTTATGCTATCAACTTAACTTGAAATATATGAAAGATACTGCACAAGAAAAAGCAGATTCATCTAGCACAACAGGGCAAATACTAGTAATTGCTGTCTTCTTGGAGAGCCACAGGGAACTGTAGAGAAACAATCTTCAAAGATCTCCAAGCAAAATCAGAATATACCTCAAAAGGCTGAAATGAAGAATTAAAAAGCACCACAGTGAAAAATGAAAACCTTAATTTTCCAGAAATATTCCAGTAAGGGTTCAACAAAATAATACCAATCCTCTTCTTGGAAGTGCCTCAGCATTAAAGCTGTGGAAGAAAACTATGTTACTGTTCATTCTGAGACATGTGATTAGAATTTTTTTTTCATGCAACTAAGGACTGAATGGCACATTTCAGAAGCATTTAAATGATACGTTTCATAAATAATGCTTAAATACTGATTCTCTTCAAACACAGAATCTTAAAATATCCCATTACACTATATGTTTGATCCCAGGCCATTAAATGCACATCATAACTAGAATTTAAGCTGATGCCTACTGGAGTCATACAAAAGAGTTAAGGCTATGTCAGCATTTCCATTATAAAGCCCTGTCCTAGGGGTTTGCAATCGGGCTATAAAATCTTGCTTTGGCCTGAAACTTGGTAGACGTAATGTCTCTTTCCTCAGAAATGATTCTATCTAAAGGTCTATGCAGAGTGCTACAGATATCTATATAACTGAATACAAAGTACCTTTTGTGAGTGTTATGGTTTGAGAAAAACCATAACAATCTATTGTTGTTTAGACAATTATTCTATCACCTGATGACCCCTCCCCTTCTATCACCCGATGACCCTCCCCACCCAGAAAGGGGAATCAGGGAACACAAAGAAACACAAGGGTGGAAATAGAAATAGATTTAATAGACTAAGACTAAATAATTAACAATAATACTAAAGAACCAGTATTAATCCCGATACTGATATAAGCTATGCAAGAGTTATACTCAGCCAATTCTATCAGCAGGAAGCCGTGCACTCCCAGCAGTGGGCAGCAAATGGTGGACACCACGAGCGCAATGGTTTCAGGAGGAAGGGAAGGCCTCAGAGCTCCAGCACCGGGGCAAGGAGTTGTCTGGATCGCCGCCATCAAGGGAGAGAGAGCTATGCAGCAAACTTTTTTAATTTATATTGAATGTGACATTCATGGTATGAAATAGTCCTGTTGGCCAGCCTGGGTCAAATGCCCAGGCCTTGCTCCTCCTCGTCCCTGCACCTGGCAAGGCTCGAAAACACTAAGACCTTGAATCCCACAGAGCCTGGCTGGCTATAAAGTAAATATTTTCACAAATTCAGACACTTTCTGAAGTGCAATTTTCCCCAGCATTAGAAGAAAAGTTAGTCCTGTGTCTCTCAACCCAGGAGAGTGAGACATAAATGGTTAGCTTCCTTCTTCCTCGGGAGTTATTGAGGACATGCTAATGTTGAACCTAGAGAAGCGTTTCGCTCCATAGAAGGACCACTTAGTACCAGTAAGAGCATCAACAGATCTGCCGGTGTGTTAATCACTTCACCCTCTGTGTTGATTTTCATCGAACCAAGATGATGCTGCAGCTAAAAAGCCACCCGTTATCACTGTTGAATAAGGCCTACATTATTATGCTACTAACATTACTAATTCATGTGAAAATGTGTTGGTGGTTGCAACAGAAACTAGCTTAGATTGGCAGGGAAGAGAGAGGTCAGAGCCCCACATCTGTCTCATGACTTTGTTCTGCTTCCTCAGTTCAGAGATGTTTTGTAAAACACGCCTCCCTTCTCACACCTAGTATGAATGTGGAGTGCTCAAAACTCCATAAACGCATGATATATTTTGACTTATTTGAAGACTTGTCCAAAATGTGTGAGTGGCAGTGTAACTACTGTAACTGAAAGAAGCGTCATTCTTGCTCCCTGGGTAGGGCCAAACATGCTGGGCTAACTGCCTTGCATAGTTACCTACGCAGCAAATACATCCGAACGACGATAGGCCAAACTATGCTCTGGTTTGCCTTGCTACTGACAGCACAGGAGTTGCTGTACCACAACAGCAGAGATCTGGCCAGGTGTTGCAAAGGATGCTTTGGTGAGTCCTCACATTTCAGCAGTTCTAAACAGCCTTGGCTGAGGAGTGCCTGACAAGTTTTTACATTTTAAAAGGGGCCTTAAACATGAGTTTTCATGATATTAACAGCTGATTCAGGAACCCTGGGCATTAACTTAGATTTGTTTTCAAAACCTAAGCCCTCCCTCTGAGATCATTAGCATTCCAATAGGAACCATATACAAATCCGATTTATGCTAGATACAATTTTAAACAAGGATTCCTCATCAAGCAGGCCTGATCTGTAAAACACATAACTTGTCAGCAAACCACTATAGGAGCAATATACAATAAAAAGAAATAGCAGAGGTATAATGCAATAGCTTCAGCTCTCCAGCCCAGGCCCGTCTCCTGCTGCGCCACCTGTCTCAGGGTGGAAAGCAGCTCTCGCAGCTCATCCCTCCGAGAAAGATGCTGCCTACAACTGGCACAGATACAGTTTTGAAAGCTGGACACATCCCTCATTAACACATATTTAAACCTATTGCTTTAGGAAGCACGCTGTCAATGCACCTAGAGTTCCAAAACTGGATACACCAAGGAAAAAAATAAATCTGTGTCTCTGCATCAGTACCCCATTCCTTTTATCAGCACTGGGGTTTCATGCTTTGTGTATCATCAGGAAACTGGCTCTTTGAAGTAGGTGTTTTTCTCTAGAATCTGTGGTTTATAAGAGGCAGCCAAATGGATGAAGCAACTTTAAGAGCCACTGTTATACCAACTATTTATTTTCAAGAATCCTCATTTTCCAAGCTCTCAAGGCTACATACAAAACTCAACAGATGATAAAACTGTGGTCTTAGGAAGACTTCTATCGCTGTATAACACTAGTCATTTCTTGCATAAGAAAACCCATCATTAATCCTAGTAATATCATAGAATAACCATCAATCTGATAGCACTTAATAGCCATACTTATCTATCAGCTGAGATGCAGTCCTACACAGTCTATTAAGTTGCCTTAACATCTTTTTCTTCATTTTGCATAAAACATGATAAAAAAGGTTTCTGTCTCTAAAGATGCTGGCACAAGAAAAAAGGTGGATGGGTTTTTGTTTTTTTTCTTTCTCCAACTTTCTACAGTTCTGGCATAGATTCTAGTCGAAGCCTAACAAGTTCAAACACATTGTGTACCCAGTACTTCTACGAACCCAAAGGAACATATTTCTTTTAACATACAGATGTTGTAAATGACACATTTAATGAGATCATTAAAATGTTTTGATTGCCTGAAAATCCACACTGCTCATAATTTCCATTCTATGAGAAGCTTTTCCATTTTTGTAACAAGCTGAAATTAAAAAACAAAGCAACACCCCTTTTTTTTTCTAAGAAAAGTCCAGAGTCTCCTTTAGCTTATACTGATGAAAATCAGTAACAGTTATTCTGAAATCAATCGAGTTATGTCAATGTAAATCAAATGAAAAATCAAGTTATTAATCTTTAAATTAACCTTCCATATTTTGGGTTTCAATGGAATTTTCAACTGTATCTTGATTGAAACAACTGATACAGTACTGCATTTTAGTAAAATTAGTAAAGTAGATACTTAGTAGATGTTAAACACATGCATTTTGTGAATCCACTCTCAGCTTAAAACAACTAATTGTTCTTCTCACAACAATAATTATACAAAACAGAAACATCACTGATTGGAAGCAATGGAAAAATCATTAAAAGGGATTTTTTTCCTTCCCAGCTCTTCATAGCATCCTGCAAAATTTACACAGCAAGTACAGGTACGTTTAGATGAGCTTGCCAGAAAGTCCACAATCAGATTTTTGCAAAATGAAATATATATGAAATAAGGGTGATATGATTCATAAGCAACTCATTGTAAAGTCATGCACTGCATGGAGAGCAACTTCCTGACCTGCGCAATAAATAATTTTATTTCCTGAAACATGAGATACAGTGCTTTAATCCTTACATTTTAATCCTGTATAGCATAGCTGGAAATACTTTGCTTCATCATAATATTTCCAATCTCTTTCTCTCTTCCTTTAAAATTGTTATAGTACCTTATGATAGTGGGTTTCTCAGGTTTTTAATACACTTGCAATGTTTTTCCCACATTTTCAGTTTACATACCCCTAACTGTTTTCCAATGGATACGTGAGATCTCTAAACAGGAAAGATAAAGCTACTGATAATAGGCTTGTTTCTAAAAGTTATTCTTCCCAGTTATTCCCTGGGAAATAATTATGTAACAATAAAATCCACAGATCACAGTTTGAAAGCAACAGTCCAATAAAATGAGGATAAAATTGACCCTCATTGTCAAGTGATCTTTATTTGGGATTAGTTTAAAATGTGTGATTTCAATAAAATGAAGTGGTACTAGTTCCTTTAGATATTGCTAACAAAGACATTAATCAGCATATCAATTGAATTATTTCCTTGTATAATACATTGACACACATTCTGAGCTTTCCAATACCAACAGTAAAACACGGTAAGTCTGCTTGGCCCCATTTTCCATTTGCACCACAGTTTCGATGGAATTCCTTGGGTAATGGAAAATATATTACTGCCTGTATTTTAAAAATGAGGAGATTGAAGCAGAAAGGTAAAGGCGTGCAGACGTAGGAAGCAGCAGCAGTATCAGGAGGGCAGCAGACTGGAGGGGGTTGATGCTCTTCAACCCAAGAGCACCTCTGCCCCCGACATCCACTTGCACACTGAGAACATTTGGGACAGCTGAGGGCAACAGGAGGGCATATGAATAGGCATGAAGGCAACAAGAATTAATGATTTTTATAATCTGAGGGGAAAACAAAAGGGAGAGACAATCTTGTGAGGAATGACAGGGTATAGAAATTGGGAGGGAACGCAGAAAGTAGGGAGACTTTCCTTTTTCCCAGTAGATGGAAAGGTAGCACAAAGTTTACCTGAAGGGACAACTAGTAAGGCCCGTAAAAAAGGCGCATGGAAGTAGGGCAAGTGACCTATCCACCACCACCGGAGGATGAAAATCAGAGGTGACGTTTGTCACAGCACAGCGAGCCAAGCTCCCCTGTGATTCAGTGGAGCTAACCCTCAGCCAGGGATCTGTCATCAGGGCTTTAAACTCTTCACGACTGTTTTGCATACAAACAGATATAGGTTTCCCAAAGAACAATGACAGGATGATTTCTATGACTACACAGCAGTAGTTCTCTAAAGTGACTGTGAAAAAATGATGTTTAATTAGCAGACAATCTGCATGTGTAATGTACAACACAAAGCTATTAGATTTCACATTCAAAATCCCCTTATTCAGGACTAATTACGCCCATCAGATCTATCATATGGGCTTGTTAAAAAGAAAGGGTGACATACCAGCAATAACTGCTCAGCAAAAAGTGCTATTTTAGTATATTTCCTTCGTATAATTTTTCTTAAATTAAAATATTTTCCCCTCAGGAACTGTACACCGAACAGGAAAAGGTGAGGCACCAAAGATGCCAAAGGAAAAACCAAACATTAATGCTGAAAACAATATGTAAAAGTGTTATTCCTGTTCCCAAGTTTATGCTGTTAATGGCACTTACATAAACAGAGCAGCTTTTCGTTTACAGAAAACTTAACCTTTTGCTCCAAACTATTCACTTTGATTTCTTAATTGCAGTTCATATACCCTAAATTTTAAAACAAAGGTAAATGCCTTTAGCCACTCTGATTTGTTAACACTCATTTAAGCCATGTTTTTTAAATTGTACAACTAATGTTACTGAATTAAACCTCTCATTTAAGCTGTCACAGAATTAGGCAAGCCCTTGCATGTATGAGCTACGGGTAAGCATGAGCATGCTTACCCATCAGCACAGACTATATTGTTTAAGCGTGTGTAAACAACTGGAGTTAAGTACATGCTTTGCTGAATGGTTGCTACAATAACTAGAAATGTATGCAACCAAAAGGGAAATCCAGCACTTGTACAAAATGGAAATGTAATGCAGTCTAAGGGAACTTGCACAGAACCCAGATTTTAACTTACCTTCTTAAATAACTATCAAAGTTCAGACATCTGTGCCCTTAAATTTAACAGCCCTTTCCTTTTCTCCCTGTCTTTCCCCTCCTCCATCCTCTCAGCAAACAGTAGCACATCAAAAAAGGTGCTGTTTGATGGTTCAAGCTGAGACATTCAGCCTTTACCCTAGCACTCCCTTGAGATGAAGCAGGCAAGGCTTTTAATCTTACCTGGTGACACATGACTGACTAATACAGTTTCTTGGACCTTCTGACCTCTGAGGAACTCAGTCTGGTTGGTCTCAGCCTCTCCAGGTGGCTGCAACATCAGCTTGCGGTGGGTCACTGTATAATCAAAGCTTTGCACAGGTCTTCTATGTCTTTCTGTGCACCTGCATAAGTGCTAACTTTTCATGTGCAAACTTCTGAGTATAAAATGTGTCATTACACTTCAAGTCAGAGGTATAAAGAACTTTCATTTACTTCTACTGAATGCAAAATAAATTGTAATAAGAACTAGCCTTAAAACCAATCACAGTGCATTCAGCTTTACTGAGTCAGTGCTGATGCATTTTCTTGGAGAGAGAAAAATGGTCTAGCTACAGCCAAATAACTTATTTGAAACTTTGCCTCCCATGCAAACTCATAAGCAGTGCTAGATGGGTTTGACACTTATACAGCATAACTCAAGATGTCCCTAATTCTATGTATCTCCCCTTTGAGCTTTGTTGCTCAACTGTTTTTTTGTTAGGACTTTCTTCTGGTTAGCTTTGTGACAGTGGTAGTTTTCAAGGCACCCTTTAGGAAGCCCTCAATACATCATTTGGTAAACGCGTTTCGATTTTCATAAACCACCCTTTGCTACAGGAGTCCTGGAGCCACCAAGAGAGGGTGAACTGTATTTCCAGGGAGCTGGAAAGAGCCAAAGGCAGTGAGCTTATCCAGAAGTAACAAGGTGGGTAGGGAATAGAGAGAGCTGAAGGGAAGGAGGAAAAGAAATCTCAGCTTCTGCAAATACAGGAAGCACAGGTTTTTTTCTAGTTCTTGAGCAGGGCACATAAAACACAAGGTGCTATATTTTCCTCCATCTTCTGTGTTGTGAATGTTTAGATTCTCAGCTAGGATGTGGTGAGTACTTCTCCAACACCAGTGATTATCCCAACAATTCAATGTACAAATCATCAATTGCAATGGCCTGCAGTTACCAGTACAAGGGCAAATTGTTCCAGCTACAGATACCCCGTCAGACTCATAACATACTAAACACATAGCTCTAACAGAAGAGTCAAAAAAGATCTTCATTCATATAGTGTGCTGCAGTGTGCAGCCAAGCTGGTGTGTGACATGGGGTATGAGATCAGCTCACGACACTTGCAGCCCACTCTGCTGCTGTCCCCACTTCCCCAGCTCTGCTTCTGAACAGGGACAAGAAGGGCTGTTGAGGACATAACAGGGCAAGACTGAAAGTCATTCTCTTGGATAAAACCAAAGCAACGCCCCTCAAGTGTAGTATTTTAACAACGAACCCTCTTGAAACAAGCTTCAAAGTAATTATGGGGGGGGAGAAACCCAACCCTAAAGTAAACTCCCAACCCTAACAGTTTAAGAAGAGAATAGGAGGGAAAGGCAGAGGCAAGCTGACAATACATCAGGAAGAGTGCAAGCCAACAAAGACAGCATGTCCCTTCTCCTCCTGAAAGACTTGGACATATTTGGCCTAGCTGTGTTGACCTCCTGCATACAGAGGGCCAATAAAAACATTATTATACCTAGCTGTAGTTGCTGCTGGTTGCCTAAACTTCCCATAAAAAGTTATGTCCTTATTTCAGAGCAGGCCATGATCGCTCTCGGGGGACCCTGAAGTTAAGCAAGGGTGCTATGGCTTCCACACCCAAACCCTGAACTAGAAATGCCACCAGGCAGAGCGGCAGCTCTCCCACAGGCAGAAATGATACGTCAGGAGGTTGCATAAAAGCCATTGCCGAGAGTGAACCCCCCTCTGGGACAGACCCTGGGCATGTTGCTAGTTTTCACTTTAAAATGCAAAAAGCACCAAGGCAAAGAAACAGACACTGTATTTACTGAGAAAATCACTTGAACACAGTAAAACAGTAAAATTATAGAAGCTTTCTGAAATGTACATACATTTCAATGAATATTCCCTTTTTCAAACATTGCCAGTGAAACTGAATTCCACTTTTGCATTCTTCCCTTGTGGGAATAATGTTTCTCTAGTGTAATTAATACTTAAATTAAATAAAAATAAACATGCAGCTATAAGCCCAGAGAACTCAGTTTTCTGGCAAGATGAATTGGTGCAGTTTCACTGAAGTCAGATTACTTAAATTTACAAAGACGACTCCAAACTTAAACATTGAACCATTAATGCGTCAAATTTCCACAAAAATTTTGCATAAGAAAATGCAAACCAAAACATTTAGAAAGTGATTAAATGGCAAAAACCAGACCGTCTAGATAAAATGTCTGTTTACGACTGTTCAACTTGTCCTGCTCACTACTGTTTTAATATCAGTATTTTTAAGGACACTTCTTCCTTTGTGGACTCCTGAAATTCATTGTTATCCTGTTTTTGTGACATTTCCCATTTAAGTTAGTTTACACTTCCTCTAGGAACAGAAGAAGCAGTCAGATCACCTGCTGTTCTGAGGTGCCTACAATACTTGAGCACAATGGGGTGAAACCAGGACAGAAAGTTAGCCCAATTCTGAATTTCCTGGCTTTGTATTTTTAGTGAGACCTTTCACATAATTTTAATATCCCCATAGGAAGCTGTGCATGCTCTCAGAAACACACACATACACACATTCTGCTGAAGAAGAAAGCTGAAAATTCTAGCGTTAAAAATTTGGATTACATGTGCCATTGTTGTTTCTGAATGCACAATGATACAGTTTTCATGAAACACCTCTAGATTAATTATATATGGTAATCTTTTTCCTAATAGGATTGCTACCTGTGCAGAGGATAGACTTGCTCTGAGAGCAGAGACTACTGTCTTGTGGGAAATTAAGTAGGCAGGAATCCTATAGAGTCTGAAGCTAAGGAAAGACAAAGATCTGCAGAAATAGAAATGGTGAATTCAGTTCAGTCTGACTGATGCTGCTATGGAAAAATGAATACTACCCTGGCTACTTCTGCAGATTCTGAAAAGGTGCTTAGAAACTCACTTAACTTATTTAGTCACTGCCGCATATTCCTCTGTGTGCTTGACTATCAAGCACTCAGTTGCAAATGGATGGGAGTTTTATTCTGAACATCAACCAATCAATCAATGCAGACTTACATTTTTCATACCTTAGTTTCTCACTCAAAAATGGAGATAAAATGCCAATGTTTTACAGGAATTTGAGAACGTTAAGTATCTCGATATTTATGAAACAGTGCAAGGGAAGTAACCCAGAAGAGTCAAGAAGGGATGAAATAATTCTCAGTGCAAGGCTTGAAGAGTGGCCTTGAAAGGGACACAACACAAGTCTGCTGTCAAAGGACTCCTTTCTTGCGCTCTGACTCCGGAGATTGAACATCTAGTAATTCAGGTGAGAATTCCCTATCTGGTGCAAGGAATAAGGAAGATGGAGCCTGTGGGGGAAAAAAACCCAAAAGGGCAAAATAGGGCTTTATCAGAACACACAGGCACAAGTTTGAGTTAAGTTTGTGGAGGCATCCTTCGGTCAGCCGTTACGCAATTTTTGAGCTAACCAAGTTTGCAATGTTCCTTTTTCCCCACTTCATATTTTTCAGGATGTCTTCATATTTACCTCATTTCTTATGCCTGCTCTGATGTCTTTGGATGGTGAGGAAGGCTGTAACTTCTGTGGCCACAGAGCACAGCCTTCTTAAATTTCCCACTGCAGCCTAGAACCCACTCTCAAAACTGGACAAAACTGAACTTTAAATAGCTTCCCAATGCACGCTGAGGAGTTCGGCTCTCAAAGGGCAGTTTATCAAAGGGCTCAAGAAGCAGGGAGGGAAATCACTGAAATTTAACCCTGAACCCCATGTGAACCCAGGGATTGGGACTGCATATTTTCCGCTGTCCTGCCATCTGCTGCTTCACTGCACATGGTAATCTTTGGCAACCCCACTGAGAACTGCCTGGGCTATGGCTCTGTTCAGACAGGGTGTAGAAAGAAAAGACACTGAGAATGTCATGGCTGGCTGACCAGACTGCTGAGATCAGAGAGATTATGCCTCATTTGCTCACCAAGCCCTGCCAAAAGCAACACCATTTAACTGCAGGTACTCAAAACCCAACAGGCATGTTTAAAGGAATTCTAGGCTTAAAAAGAGGACCATTCATAATGTGCATTTGTTGGGGATACTGTAGCTACCACCTTTTGGCAATTATTCATGAGAGTTTTAAAAGAAAGTTTACACTGCCCTGTGTTTCAGGTACAAGTGATATCTGGCAGAAAGTATCATACCAGATTTACAGGACATACAGACCTGGAAGATGACTCAAGGCAGGGATAAAGAAAAAGGGACCTAATAGCCCAGCAAACAGAGATAAACAGAGAAAAAACATAGCTGTTATTTTAAAACAGCTACAGTCTGTTTATCTCCCGGCTGTGAAATGCTGCACAGTATGGGAGTGTGAGGGTTTGGTACTTATATGCATAACCCTCATATGTCATCTCATGACAAGGGACCTCCCCTGAGCCAGAGCCAAATCTACATTTGTTCCCCAGAGCATCCCCATGGGCTCTGAATGCAGCAGACGAAGAATCAGCTCTCAATCTCTGACTTCCTCTGACCACAGTCTTCTGGATAAGGGCCCCAGCCCTTTCAGTGATAAAGTACCAAATGGTTACCTATGGAATTTACTATTTCAAAATGATGACTGTAAAAGCTAAGGAATATTTCAGAAGTGTCTTAGAGCTGCTAAGGGATACTTTCTGAGGGTGTTAGACCTGCAAGAAAATTACTGTAGGATACAGAGTTACTGTAGGATTCAGAATCAAATCTTGCTGACACCAACTGCCTGTCATTAACATATCTCCCTCATCCTCTCTGCTTCTGCCGGAAGTACTAGAAATGAAGATGTAATGTGTATATGTGTCTGCAACAACATCCTGCCCTATTTCTTCACTCAAATACTGACCTTGGAAATGACAGTGCCTTCTCATATCTGCTTGGGAAAACAAAGGCACTTCAGTAAGATAAGTTTCTCCAGGGGCTGCAGAACTGTAGTTGGCAGATGTCAGGGTTGACAAATGTTCTTCTAATTGCAAAGGGACGCTACAAAATTGTCCTCTGTCTTGGAATAGACAGCCGCTGTCACCCTCTCTTCTTCCCTGCTGCTCTACTGCCTCCACTCTGTCTGCCTCACAGGGAGATCGGAAAAGAGACAGAAAAAGCCACGTAAGCGGGGAGGAACAGACATCTCTTTCCCAGCTCCAGCTGCGTTGGAGCCAACAGGCTCCATTGTTTTGATGATTCCAGGACCCTTGCGTCTCATTTCATCCCTGCTTGACCTAAGTGCACAGCAGAGGTGGGAACTGCCTGCACTTACAGAGGGAGCTTCTGAAATCCTTAAGTTGTTCTCTCCTAAAAATGGCCCTTCTCTCTGAGAGCTAGAGTCAACCAACCCCTTGTCAGTAGATTCTGCACCCAGGTAACCCTCATCACTCACAAGGGAGTTTTGCTAGGGCTGACCTTTGTAAACAAAAGGCAAGGAAGGAGCAACGTGTTAAAATCAGTAAGGCAAAGAGATCAAACATGCTTTCCACAGTATTTTTCTTTGGATACAAATGCATGGCTTGAAAAGAGTAGGTTTGAAGTAAAAAGCTACCCATTAACATCCTTAGTTTAAACTGCTTCTCTGCTGCTAAGCTCCACTGAATCAGAGCTCCCCACTCCCGCTCTCCTTCTTGACTCATAACCTCAGTGACAGCCACGAAGCCAGGCAGAGCCACTTCATAAAATGTACTAAGTGAAGCAACTTTTAATAATAACAAGGACTGGCAGGTAGCCATGCTAGAGGAGGAAAGACCTAGTAGGAATGTCCTGCAGCATAAAAGTCTCTGTTGTTCTCATTACTGCAAAGGAAGAAAATCTCTTTAAATGCTTTTGATTCAAATGATCATTTGACAGAAACGATGGACAAGACAAATGGCTGTAAAAGAAGGCAATTGGATTTCCTACCGCGACAATATCTTACTTGGCTCCCATGACACAATTTCTCTGTTATTCTGCCTTGCCATGGTAAAGTAAACTTACAGGCTACCCAGAAAACAGATGAGTGTAATCCGTCCTTTATAAATTATATCCCTTCACTCAAGGAAAGCAAATAACTTTGCCTGCTCTGTAATAACTGTTTCTAATACTTCATTTATTCTTTAAATTGTTTATAAAACACTTCAAGAGAGGTCAAGATGAGAGGGCAACAATAATTGGAGATTAAGGAGACTCTTTAAGTATTTTGCGCCTGTGAGTAAACACTTTGGCAATTGTTATGATACAAGATAGATCTACTAAAAAAAAAAAAATCAGCTTATTTATGATTTTCTTGAACACACATGTTATTTCATCTGAGAGAGAGTCCTCCTCTTTTCCACAGCTATTTCAATTCAAATTTAAGCAGCTGCAGAGTGGCCTCGTGTCATGTGATGGGCAAATATCAATAGAGTTAACCTGCTCTCTTATGAGAGAAACCTAAAGGAACAATGAGCTGAGGGTAACTGATCTTGTTCTGAAGTTTTCTCCAAGTCGCCTGAGGAGACAGGGGTTTTCCTCCTCAGAGGTAGATGTGCTAAATCCCACAGAGTCAGGAACAGGCAGAACTGAGTTTGAAGGGCAGGGATGTGAATTTACATGTAGGACTGGTGTCTTGGGGGGGGTTCAAAAAGAGGTTTCAAACAAAAGGGGACATTGTGTCCTTTTGCAGTCCCCGTGTCATGGTTCTGCATACTCTGATTTTTGCTCTTCCTAGGCCCATGCACACTAGAAGTCGTCATGCTCCAGAAAAGGGAACCCTACAAACTCTTTGCAACATCATCTTTTGAGATGCAGAATGTCACAACTGTGCAGATGCTTAATGAAGCTGAACTGTGTCACATTGATTAACACCAACCAATATAATCCACACTTTGGCAGTACATATGGATAAAATTATATTAAAACCTTTTAACCCTCAATCCATTTGTTTCTTTTAAAGTAGTTAAAATGTAACACATCAGGAAAAAATCCTTTAGTCATGTTTCTGCATAGCCCAGACCAGGCGACTAAAGAAACTACTCGCGTCCCTTAACATCTCACCCCACTAACTGAAAAAAGCAGCCCTAAAACAAGTTGCTGAAATAGAAAAATCAATCAAATTCTGAGTAATTATGCAGAAATAATAAACTTAAACATGACAAAAATATTTGCTGAGGGATTTTAAAGTAGCCAGTACCATAGGCATATCAATTTACTAAAATGAAATTAAATTTTTAAGTTATTCTCAAGAGTTTCAGTGGAATTCAGTAAACAGTATTTAATTCATGACAAAGTACTCTCTTTGCTCCTTTCATATGATAATAAGGTTATAAAAATGCAGGTTCAAGATTCAGATTTTATATCGTCCCTCTTCCCTTTCTTTTTTTTTTTTTTTCTTTTTAAATACCCACATTTCCTCAATCTTCTCAAAGGCACATTGTCACATGGATCTAGACAAAAACACAAACTCTATCCAAACTACTTCAGCCTAATACCAAATCCATATAGATTTTTCCCATAATTTATTTTAATTCCAGTAAAATCTTTCTCCTTAAACCCACATGTTCCTTGGCAGTACCTGTTAGTTAAACATTGCAGCACTGTACAGTGCGCATGTCAGCCAGGAGGTATACTGCAACCAAATAAAGCAGCTTACCCAAGCAGAGTGAAGTGCACAATGTAAGTAAGCAGCACCAAATTATGAAAAAGCTGTTTGGGTTGTTTTTCCCACAAACTGAATTGAAAATTGTTTTCACAGATTTGTTTATTTGTTTTCTAAAATAGGAACTGAACCGCAACTGTTACTTGAACCAAAGTCTTTGTTGAAGCTAGTCCAGAACTGAACCAAGAAGAAAATACCTGATCATTGGCTCAAAATAATTGGTTAAGAGAGAATTCCCCACACGAAGTTCACTTATCCCATAACTTTACATTTCAAATTTGGTATTTTTCAGCATGAACTGACTCAGAAATACGAAGGCAGATAAATAATTATTGATATGACCAAACTGAACTGGCTTGAGTCAGAGAAAAACCAATCCAAACCAAACCATTTACTGGTTCTTCATGCTGTTTTGCTTGTTTTTTCCAACTATTGGTATTTTTTTCAAGCATTACAAGCCCATGTTCTTGTACTACAGGAAACATGATTTTTCTTTCATTTTAAAATGACTGATATTAAACTTAGAAGTTTTTCCCACAAACATTATTTTAGAGTAAAAGGGAAATGAGGCTAAGCAAACATTTCCAGGTAGTTGCCACCTACATCATTACATAGTTGACTATTTCTGCTTTTAGAACTAGGGAATTGGCAGGTCCTCTTAAAACTATTCCTTAATATTATGGTTCTCTCTTGAAAGCCTTCTCTAAAGCACCCACCCTTTCAATACATAAGTCTCCTAGTGCTTTGAAAAATCTGAATGCTCTTGTTGTCATTTAACAGAAAGTTTGAAAATTTGATCAAGGCAACCGAACTATTATTCATTTACCAGTAATAACATTCTTTTGAAAATCAATAGAACTAGACTTAAGAGTCAGAGCCTCTAAGCATCAAGACGCCTCTGTAAGTATTTGTAGGATCACAATACTCTGCGTAATAAAAGGCAGAAACATTCAAAAAGAACTTACTGCATCATGTGGCTGCATAAGCATTTCTTTCTGGATAGGCTACAGAATAATGAGGCATTTCCCTTAATCCATTGAGGATTAATGTTCTAGTTTTTCCCCTCTTAGTACTCTAGAGTAAAAGTATGTTTTTAAAAAGTGTTACAACTTTCAGAATTTTTTTTTGATTCACTACCCAGCCTTTTGTATTCAATATTAAACTACCTGATTTTAACCTGTAGAAAGAGCATTTAGTTTGAATGCACCCTCATGTACATGATCAGTTTGGACAATTTTGACTTATTCTGCTTTTACAGCAAATTTTACTGAACATACTAGTTCTTTCATCAGACCTTCATGCTCAGGCAGCCATTTTCAAGCATCATCCACATACTCACACACATGCATAATTTTGGAAAAAATGAATGAACATTCCCTGATGACTCTGTGGGTTTCTTCATGGGTGTTGATGCCTGGTTATCATTGTCTATAAATGTGATGGTAGACCAGATGATATCACCACACCACCAAACCCACAAGGAACCTGTAGAACCATAGTGACAGGAGACGCTTAAGTTACTTGCAAGTAGACCAAAATTGTGTAATAACTGCAGCACACTAATGAACTCAAACCCAGAATTGCTTCATCCCATGATTTCAAAACAAAGACCTTATTTTTCCTTTAAGTGCAGTTTAACATTATGATACTTCTCTTAAGAAAAGCATCATTATGAGACACAACTAAAAATTTAATAATGACCTGTTATTTATCGGTTAGTTTTCTGACACTAGTTTGGCATTAAATCCTGGATTCACCAGCATGACAAAAACTCTTGCCAGTTCTTTAGTAATACCAGCACTCTCAGAACTAGGCTGCAAAGGTAGCATTTGCCTACTGTTGTTACATGAAATCAAGCTTCCAATTTCCCAGCCTGAGTTTTTTTACACCAACCTATATCTGTTTTTCTTAAATATTGCATGGTCTTTGGGGACCATTAAATATGCTAAAAATAAAAGAATCGTGTATGTGCAAAACCCTTTTTTTGTGTGTCAAACTCAAACAAGTTTAAAGAAAAATGCCTATTATTTTTACTACATGTCATTTTACTAGTTTATGGACTCATTCACAGTAGCATCCTCATCAGAAGATGCAAACGAAACATGAGCTAGCTGGTGGCCATTGCATATGATTTAAAGAAATGGACTTGAGACTATAAGAACATTTAAACTGTGTTAGAGTATCTGAAAATTGAGAAGGACTGCAGACAGAAACCATGAACTAGAACACAGTAAGGACTGTGACACTAGACTATGCTAAGCTGAACACAGAGACACTTTCCTAAATGCAGAAACACTGGCACTTCTATGAGGACACACCGAATATACAGGAGAACCATGGAGCCACCTTCTAGCCCACATGCATGACAAGCACATGCAACTTTCACCAAAAGTCAAATGACTCAAATCACTACGTGGAAATGGCAGCACATCTGGACAGGTTATGGCCCAGGACACACAGCGGCACACCATTCTGCTACCCAGGAGAGAAGCGCGTACATTGCCTAGTTTTAGACCTTACAGTGAGCAAAGGCTTGTCCATGATACCTGAATGACTACCCCAATAGAGAATGACAGCAAATCACACTACTAGCATTAGTCTATCACATACCCCTGTTAAAGAAGAGACAGAACACTTCTGCCTTCTCTCACTTTACCTACAACGTACCTAGGGGATATAAAAAAATCAGTGCAAGGATTTGAGAAAAGGAAGTCACATTCCTGCTGAAAAACACATTAAAATTAGCAATTACTGGCCTGATTTTTAATGAGAGTTGAATGCAATATTAATGCAAGCAAACAGCATGGAAAAAAGGAGTGTTTGCAAACTCAAATGAAAGGATTGGCTTTGCTCAAGATTTGAAGGCACTTTAGCATAAATGCTGGTACCATCCCTAAACAACAAAGTGCTTAACACAAGGGAATACCTGGTCTTTGAAAGTGCACAATGTCTGCATTTATCTTGAAGAAGTGCAATACTGGTTAGAAAAGATCTTGTATTCTTTTTTACAGTCTGCAGCAAATAGAAATTCAGTGTAAGTGAGCACAGCATACCAGGCAACTCAAGTATCCCTAATAGATGCACACATGCCTGCCAGTGACTCAGAATATGGGCATGAGGTGGGGCTGAGAAGAGAAAGGTGTCAAAACAGCATGCACAAAGGAGATTTGTAACTTGAAAGCAACTGTTTCAAAAAAAATATAAAAGAAATATAAAGCAAAATGTTTCTCTGTGTTACTGATGCTTTTCTCATGTCATCTGGATGTTTTTTAAGTCCAAAATGAGCTCTAAATTTTCCAGATTCACTCTGCCTAGGCTTGGGATTATTAAAGGATTTTATTTTAAAGTTTCTGGCAAATATTCTCAGTCTACCTATTGATGGATATTGATGCAATGAACCTTCAATCTCTCTTAATGTAACTTCTTAAATAGAAAAAAAAAATATATATAAAGGGATGTCAACTGGAGGTCCTAGTTGCTTTGCTGGACAACTCTTTTACTACTTGTAAATCTATTTGCATTTAATGTCATGAAATCAAGCTCTCACCATCAAAAATAAAACTCCATCAACACTCCTGCAGCATTTCTATAGCATTGGTTCTCAAACTCACATGTCCTAGGGCAAAAATTAAGAGAAAGTAGAGAACACATGGCATTGTATTGTCTCTGTTGGCTTAGTTTTAATTTGTTTTCGCATACCAAAGAGTAAGCCTGAAGGGTTTCATGGGAAACGTGCTAACTGTGACCCTGCTGACTGTGATAGCTTTGTTTTAACAGCTATCATTCTATAGGGATGAGATACAATACAGATCAAAATATGCAACTAATATTGCAACATCTAAATAGCATGTCGTATCAGGTTTAATTACAATAAATACTTGTAAAGCGTTTGAGAAGACTCATGCTTTTGGACATAGCTTCCATTTGCCGGTTGGTGCCTAACAATTAAGTAGAACATATAATTAAAATTTAAGTGTCTATGAAAGGAAAATCCTTGAAAAGGAAATATTTTATTATGTTTGGCAAGGTGTGCACTTATCAGCAGTGTGGGAAACATATAACTGACATTATATACTGCTATAAGTCCTTATAATACAGGTTAAAATCTGCTCAAAAATACTGGCAGTTAGATGAACAAGACTGACACAAATCAGCCGTCTGTCCCACTGCTATGATTTTCAGCTATTTCAAAGTGACAGAGGTAATGTTTATCAACATAAGGCTTTAATGCACCCCCAAAAAGTACATAATGCATTTAATGGCCTGAAATCAAAGTAACTATACATGCAATGTTTGCCTGTGTGGTTTTGCTTCGTATTTTTAAACACATCTTTCTGGGAACTTTCAGTAAGGACTTAGTGCAATCAAGGCAGAGAAAAATTTGTTCCCAAGTTCAAACCAAGCTCTGACCAAATGCTCTGGCCCTAACCTTCTCCCTGACCTCAGATAAAGTAGCTTACCTTCCTATGACACCACTATAAAATCCTACTAGATGATGAATCTTATCAGAGGTGACATCTGGTTACATTGCCATTCTCATTTATTTGCTTTCAATGAACCCTGAAGATTTTATTGAGGAATAATCAGTTGACATTTCCTTCTGCAGTATTTTTTGAGCTACTAATAGTGGAACTGTTTTATGGTGAAATTGAGCCTCTCTTGTTCAGTTTCCCATCTCTTAAATGATCGAGTGGGTAAATTTCAAATAACTTTCCTGGAACAACATGCACTTTCAATGGATCTGCTTTTAAAATACTTTTTTAAATTATGCAGGACAAAGTAATTCCCTCTAATGAGACGGAAATGTCAACCTTTGGGAGAGCTATTTTAAGGAAAACAGGATGCACACTGCTGAGAAAATGTTTCAGATACTAACATGGGCCTGGGGAGTGCGGCAGTCACAGCATCAGCATGCTTGTCCCTGGCAACTGTTGTGTCTATCAGCAGCGCACAAGTGTTGTACATGTACAAGCCGTGTGTATGAACCTTCTTTCATGTCTCCACACCTGGTAGAAAATGCTGCCCAAAATGTGAAGGTTGCGAAATAAAGCCTGCAGAGTCTCACATGCTTAGTAACAGCTCTGCAGTGATACCTGGCACTCTGAAGATGAGTTGTAAGCAATTTCTAATGGCTGTTATTTCATATTCTCAGGGGAACACCGGCATCACTGATGTTGGGTTACGTACTAGGAAGTAGACGAAGCAGAATTACACTAGTATATCTCACAAGAAATGTATATATTTGAGAGAATTTATGCAAAGAATAGTGACACACAAATCCTCAAAAGTTTAGGAAATAATTAGTACAATAACAATTAATAAAATAATAAAAATTCATTACTTATAAACTCTTAATTGTTGCCTGTATTTCACTTCATGTTGTCATTTATACATTTGCAAAAAAGCAGAATGATCACATTTTCCATTGTGTTTTTTCTGGGGATAAATAAATGTAACAAAGGGAGAAAAAAGGGGAAATGGGCACCTAAACCACGTTATTTCTAAAAACCTTACTACAAGTTCACACATTAATGAAGCCATAAGAACACTACAGGTGAGATGCACGTTCTGACTACTTTGTTCCCCATTGCTGACTTCCTTATCTTCCATAACATTTTATTTCAAAGTTTGGGCCTGATATTTCATTTAAGAAAAAAAGTCTGCAAATTCTTAGTTTAAGAAACTAACACTGATATACATCTGCTAATATAACTTGAGAAATGTTAAGAATTACATGGTAAAGTTTTCTAAATTTAATAGTTTTGACATTTTGTAAATTGTGTGGATGCTCTGCTTTTTTGTTTTTAGAGTAAAAAAGGTTGATATCAATCAAGGAAGATAGCAAAAACTGTAACCTACTTTCTTCTCAACACGGTATAAGCCACAAGGGAGCACATGATTTAATGACAAGAAGATGCATCTGATAAGATAACATTTTGCTCAAGGAGAGATCTGGGTTGTGAATGCAGCTGTTCCAAAAATCTAAACCCACAGGCAAGAAATTACTCAGTTTCTGTACGAGTGCTATCCATAACTATTTAGATAAACTGATGACAGACCCCAGAAAAGTGCATCAGATGGAGAAGTACAAAATCAAGGCTACTTTGAGATTGAAAAGAAAAAAAATTAAGAGATCGTAAGGATTCCCACAAATTATCATAGCAAAGACTGAATCAAAAATATTTCAGTAATTAGACTGTTCAAAACAGCATCTTTCTTTATCAGTGACTCACTTGAGAAAAGTAGCTCTCTCTATTGTGATTCAGTTCAGGTACACAATTGTTTTGTTCCCGTATGTGACAAGTACCATGGATGTCAGCTGGACTACCTGCTAAGGGCATGCAGAAATGTTCTCAGTGTTCAATTCTTATTTTAGAAGTCTAGCACTGCTTTTAAAATGCAAGCCCACTCGTATTTTGGTGTGATTACACTACATTGATACATCAGTATTCGTTAGTACTAGGAAAGTGACTCCAGAACTCAAGATTAGGATGACTTATTAGCAACATGATTAGACAAAAATATCCATATATTGTGATGTCCTCTGATCAGTACTATCTAGTTATTCAGGTTCAACATCAGCAGAATTAACTGAATTCACATACTCTGTAAGGTCAGATCTTTTTCATAGGAAAACATGCATATTTAGGTAAAATAGCAGAGAGGCATTACCTGGCAATTCTCTATTACAGTCACTACTACTGCAAATCCATCTGTACAAGTAGACCCTAATGCCTGCATTTATCCCTACTGATGTTTCACTGCATGTGTAGATAAGAAAACACCTGCATGGATCACTTAGCAGGATCAGTCTCACAGCACGGAGAAAAAGCCAGTAAGAATGCATGTCTTCAGGACACTGCATGCTTTCTCTGTTGAAACATGCAAAATAAAAAGCATGAAATGATCTTGGCTTCTACATAGCACACAACTGCCTGAGTAACTCCTTTAACATTGGCCATGGTACCTTGCCATCAAGTTTTCAATATGCTGGGCCGACGATCCCTGATGATACCAGCCAGCCTGCATTCTTCTCATCCGGCGAGGAGTCGGCAAGACACAAGCAACACTCTGCTGCCTTCTGCTATGTAGATGCACTCATGGGTTGGGAAATTTTGTAGTAAAGGAAAGAGACGTAGCTCTGCACTGAAAATTTTACATGCTTATGTCTTTCACAGGCTTAAACTTACAAAACGAGCACCAGCAAAAGCCCTTAGTATTTCCAATATTATTAGGTTGCCCAAGCTCCTCTTGCACAGAACGTAAGGAGACTAGCAATTAGCATCCTCAACCAAAGAAATGAGAATGGGAAATCTGGCAGATGTTGGCTACATCTCTTTATAGGAGATGCAGGAGAACAGCTGTTACAGTAGGGATTGTAGGGATTTCTTGTGAAAGTTGGTAGCAGATGTCACCATCTGCTTCTGCCCTCTCTATGAAATAGAGGCAAAAGGGAGACTGAAAGCTTGTTTTAAAAAAAGGAACAATAAAAAACAAATTCAAAAGATACCTAAACATGTTTACAGTGAGTGGGGGAACCCCCTACCCTCTCCCTCCTGGCAAAACTGTAATCCAGATGCACAATAAAAGCAAAGAACACTCCCCATTCTCTTTAAATCATAATTTCTTTTCATTTTAATCTTACTACATGTACTTTGACAACCCTCAGCCTGCAATCTAACACCTAGCCATTTCCTTCCCGGCTGAAAGAGATCACAGAAATGAGCAGTTGTATCCTTTCCCTCTGGCTATACAGCAATGGTCTGATGACAACTGCTTTACCAGGGTTGGTATCAGACAAACAAAAATTCCCTACTGAATGATCTACACAATGATGTCATGTGTGGAGTCAAAGTATTTCTTACTTAGGCAAAAAAAAAAACAACAAAAAACAAACAAAACCTCTGTTGCATTGTGTCAGGAAACATGCTGTACATGTTTGTACATCTTGGCAGATAAAGATCAGATGAGGCAAGCAATGAAGTGGTTAACCAAATCAGAAAGTTATCTCAGACATCCAAAGGCACATCTTGTAAATCTGAGAAAACTCCCTATACAGAACTGAGGAGAAAAAAAAGGGCTTGTCTGGGAAGAAACAAATGACACTGTCAACAAGTAGTTTGCTTTCTCACTAAGCAAAGAAGGTATAAGTGAGATCCAGAGCCCAACAAAAGAACAGGAATCTTTCCAATGGTGTAAAAAAGGCTTGGATTGAGCCCCAGCTTTCCTGAAAACTAGACTTGCTAATTGCCTCACTCTTCCACTGTCAAAACTGTCATCTCACTGAACTGAAATACCCTTCCAGTATTGCTATAGGGCAAACATTTCTACACTGGTAATACTGGGAGCCACATTCAACCACCAGCAGGAACTTGCTGGCCACCGTCTCCCCTGTTTGGTAGCCCATAATGTTGTCTTGGGAAAAAAAAAGAAAAAAAAAAAAAAGCATTCTGGAAAAGTTCTTTAGGTTTTCTTTTGTTTGTTTGTTTGTTATTGGAAACAGAGGACACCTTATAGCTTACAACCACTGTAGAGAGCGCTTTGCTTTCCAGCTAGTGTAATATTTAGACAATAAACCAATAAATGAGCTTCTGAAATGGAAGATCACATTCTCCTTTGGTATTGCCATAAATCAGGAAACACTTGAGCTATACCTGGGTAAAAAGTGATGAAAGTAACTGAAGAAACCAGCTTTACCAAGGCATACTGCTAATACAGGTCTTTTCCCCAAAGCAAGCAAATTGTGCTTATCTTACATTACTGGACCATCACTGGAAGCATTATGCCAGACCCTCAGCTGGCATAAATCAACATGACCCTATTCACATCAGTGCAGCTGTGTTGATTTATGTGAGCTGAAAAGTATGTACTGGTTAAAAAGTAACTATTTCATCTTATAAAACTAGAGAAGTGACTAAGAAATGAAAACTAGTAAGTATAATATAAAGAAAAAATTAGAAAGGAAAGTAGTACAAAAGGGCTCAAAGTAGATGTATGTTTTATTAAGATTAGTCAAACACAGCCACTCATTTATTCCATATGAAATCTTAGATAATATCCTCTGTTGTTACATACACATAGATCTCTTGAGTACCGACACAAGTATTTGTGCAATTTAATAATGCTGTACTATTCCCAAATTAAGACATAGGGGCCCAGACAGTGGGTTCAACCAACCTGGAATTTATCAGTGGTGTTTTTTTTAAAGTCACTGTGGCTGTCAGAACATGGAACAGCAGACTTAAAAGCAAGCCCACACAGCAAACTTAAGTGTTTAGATTTGCAGTATGGTGTCACATCTTAAGAACTACTGTTGTTACGGTCTGTCTCTTATCGAGAAAGATAAAAGTAGAAAAATCAAATGACCTTCTCAAAGCCAGCACTTCTCTCAAGCCTTGGTAATTTTCAGAAATAGGAAACCACTCATATTAGACTTAAGCACTCTTTACCCTTATGAATTCTGTGTAGACTTCGCTATTATTATACAGGCTACATGAGATTAACTACTGGTGCTCCTTTCTGATTTAAAACTGAGAAGGGTAAAGAGAAGAATTGGTATTCCAAATTAAGAATTGTATATTCCTAAATTCCTTTCAAAGGGAAGCAGCTCTTGAGATTTTCACTAGGCTTGTGTACCACTGCCCCAGCAGTATAATATCTGAACACCATATGAAGAGACATCACAAAGCGAACTCTTTACAATTGTCTCTTCAGTTCAGCCTCAGTGACCAGCCGCTAACAGCCACTTGGCAGACAACTGCAGTTCATCACCCTTCACCATGAGTACTGGTACTTCAAATACAAATACTCTATTTGATTACAGTCCACAACACAGGCTGGCAGGTACCAAAAATGCATTCTGTTCATCCTTACCATTGCCTGACAGTGTAACGTACCTCATGGATCCCTGCCTACAAGAAATAGGAGGATTTGTTTCTTCACAGACTTTCCCTATGAATACATTCACTGTAGGAAGCTTACAGAAATTTTCAGAAGTGCGACTAACACTTCAGATATGGGGAAAAATATGCACTGGCTGCCTGGACAAATCAACTCTGCACCTCAGCAAGAGGCACTGCCACAGTCCTCTGCTCTCTACTGATTCCCGGGCATTATGTTTTGTGCAGACAACATGCACTTAAGATCACCATCGACAGGATGCTGTATTCGATCAATTCCGTGTAACACTAAACCAACTGGAATAATCATATGTAATATTGGAATAAAACATGTATTGGTTGATTTAGGTATTCCCAATGTCTGAAATCAGTAGGGGACAAAAAAAAAAAAGACAAATCATAAGGCAGTTTAAAACTACCATGTATATTTACCATCTCTGCGTAGGAGTTAGAAATCTCAGTTAAATCCTCTTTTCCTCCCAAAGTGCCTTTGCAGTCTTCAAAAACATTAGGAAAGTGATGAATGGCTATTAAGAAACAACCTCAAAACTACTTTTCTTCTGTTTTCTTCTCTGCTTAAATTTTCAGACTTTTGCCCATAAAAACACTAAGCAAATGGCACTGGGCTGTGGTTATAGTTGCTTTCATGGCATGTACTTCTGCTAAGGTGAACGGAGCCAACTGAAACCATTTCTAAGACAAGATTCCTGTTTGTGGCACAAGGAGCTTAAAACTGCACCCACGACATACACACAACCAAAAGCACAGCCAGAGACCTCAAAGCACACGTTTGGGTTCTCCACAGGGACATTAAGTGTGTTGAAAAGAGACTTTGGATTGACAGCTCCACTGCAGCAGTGTCAAAGCTGGAACAAATGTCAGAGGGATCAAAATAGCAAAGAGCACTCTTTCAAAATGGCACAAGCCTATAGAGAAGCAGCACAAATGGTAAATGTGTTCCTATAATTCCCATCTCTTCTTGTAGCTCCTTAGTGTTACTAGAAATCATGCCAAGCTAATATTTGTCACTGCATATTCTTTACTTGGTCAGAATGTTTTAATTACATAATGACAACACAGAGCAATTTGGGCATGAGCTTAAAGTGCACCAAGACTATAGAGCGGTGAACTCTTTAAAAGAAAGCAAAGTATTAGGGCTTCTAAATGAAACAATCTAGTGAATTTGATTCTCTTTTAATTTTGAACTTGTACTGTCATCTCCTCCAGTGCAAACTTCTATCACCAGGTATTTGATGCACCAATTGCTGTAAATGCTGCCTACCCAGTGTACTATGAGGTTTTGCAGCTGTGACTCCCAAAGACTGAAATCAATATTCAAACCCTATTGACACTGACTCCTTTTTCTCCTTTTTTTTTTTAATTAGAGTTGCAATTATGGTCTATTTTATATTTGTAAGTATGATTAAAATTATTATATTTTGTGCCAGGCTATAATTCATATAATTGCATTCCTGTAAAACTTGAATTTATTTTTCATTTAGAAACAGACCACAATAAAAGGCTTCTGCACTGAGAATCCAGTTTTCTGTGTTAATTTAAAGTTTAATTTTAGCGTGTTTTATACAGTCACAGTACTTTAAGGGCAGAGGAGTACTGTCATTGTGTAAGAAACTTTTAATCAACCGTGGACACTTACTCAAGCTAAATACCAATATTAATTGTTCATAAAGTACTGCAAGAGGAAAAGGGATGATTAAGTGGAATTTAAGCTGCATTACTATTAAGGATTAAACAGAAAGGCATTTAAAAGCCATGTGTTAAAAGCCATCTTGTCAGAAGGTATGGGCCGTAATCCACAAATTTTTCAAAATATACCAGGCTCATTAGTCTTACGAATTTAGAGGCTCTGTTATTTCTGCCTCTGAATTTGACATTTATATGCAAATTAAAATCTTGCCCACAAGTCACACCTGAAATTGCATGTTTTGCAGTTGCCCACTTAAACATCTAGAAAACCTGCCTTTTAATGTGTCACTTTAATGTTTTAGGCTTGACCAGTTACCAAGGGGGAAAGAAAACTTGGTTATTGCAGTCTCTTGAAAGCGCTGATACACAAAATCAGATACACAAGCCTCCCTTCAGCATCAGAGGGCTATGAAATGGAATATGATGCTTGAAAGGGAAAGCTGCTGTTCTGCAGGCTCTGAGACTATCAGGAGGGCTACACAAAATGCCACGAGCAGGCTATGAGCCATGACATCCTGCCTACAGATTTTTGGCAAGTTTAAATGAAACCTGTGGTTGTACTGTTCCATTTTCCGGTCAGAGGTACTCAAAGTCGGGAACAATTTCACATGGATATTTCTAACCTCTCCTGGGACTTTCGTGATTGAAGAGGATGCCATTCACAGCAAAAAGATTGTAGGCCTCTCTGAAGTTCACCACAATCCAGTAGGCATACAGTTTTGCTGCCCCTAAAAAGTAATTTTAAAGCATTATATATATCCGCTCTGCTCATACACAGCTTAGACACACACATACACCTCTCTATGACGCTGGGTGAAGTCTGCATTTCAACAGCAGAACTCATTAGAATTTGATTCATTCCCTATACGTGTCACATTTCATCTGGAAAAAATATCCAACAGCTGAATGGGAAAATACTCCTTTTCTGTGCAGCCTCTGAACTGGCCAGGAAGTGTTAGGGCACTTTCTCACTTATTTTCTTATGCACACTCAAGCATAGCACTTTTTCTTTTACAATATAATTAACACAGCCAGAGCGTGTGAAATATGCCACTGTAGTGACCTCTGCTAATAAAAAAAAAATTTACTTTGGAGGAATAAAAGCGAAAATCTGGTGCCTTAACACCCAAATTGATTTGAAACTTTATCACCAAAGGCCTCCATGCACATTGCTTTAATAAGTGTTTCAAATTTCATGCGAGTTCATGAAGGAAGAAGTGAGCTCTTGGGAGTTTTTCATTTAGGCAACAAAAAATATGAAACCTTATCACTTCAGTGGTCTCTCACAACCCTTTGTGAAGAGCCACCCTTCCCCCCCTCTCTACAAGAGCTCTCTACCTCTGAGCTGAATGAACACGGTCTTGTGAAGTGAGGTGCTAGTTTCCAACCCCCGGGCAATGGCAGCAAATACTTTTTATATAGTAATTCATAAAGGTATGCCTCTCAACATGTCTAGTCACTTTAGCTCTATCGTCATTCTAATCTCACACCCAAATTACTTCAGCCCTGAGACATTTGTGGAGAGAACAGACAGACAGACACTCCACACACGCATCAGCGATCCTCACCGTAAGGCGATCTTGGGTAAAAAGGGGTGGTCTCCTTCTGCGGGATTTCTTGCACTTTTCCAAAAAGTTCACTGGTGGAGGCTTGGTAGAACTTCACAGAGTTGATAAGGCCACAGGTCTTAATAGCATCTAGGAGCCGTAAAGTGCCAACCCCATCAACATCAGCAGTATATTCTGCTAGGTCGAAAGAAATCTTGGGGAGAAAAAGGAAAAAAAAATCATCAGTTTTACTAGGGGAACCAGAACATGCCATGGTCATGTACAATCAAAGTAATACATCACTTGTCACAGACCATCTAGGCACTTCTGCACAGAGTAGATGCTCAGTTTACAAAAGTACCCTCAAAGGATATCTAAGAATAAACAAGTAGTTCCATAAATAGCAGAACCAAAAGACTGGTGTTCCCTGATCTCTCTCTCAGGATTATTTTCCCATGTGAAGTAAGGGGTAAGCCTCCCCACAGGCAGGAGCATTATCAGGCTCCCATCTCCATAGCTGCCAATTTTCACAATCTTCACTTGGGCTTAATATCTTTGACAGACTTGAATTTCAATAAAATTATCCAAAATATATTTTAAAAAATACTAGGTTAGACGGACAGCATGACTACATAAACATTTATTAAAAAAACCCACAAACTTTAAACACAGTCCAAAGTTTTGCAATTTAAACACACATCAAATGGAGAGAAGACTAGAAATAGCTGCTATCAAATGAGACTCCCAACCCTGCCTGACTAAGGTGTACCAGAGCTGTGGCTTTTGCACAGAGATTAGGGGGACAGTGAAGTGGGAGAGCAAGTGATGAAGTGGAAGTATCCAAAAAAACTCAGCCTTCTCCTCCAGCTAACATATCCTTCAAAGTATGATAATAAACTCATGTGCGCTGCTGAGCCAACTCTCCTCTTTCTCTCCCTGCTCCAGTAGTTCTGTTATCTTTATGATGAGCTTGGTTGTGGCATAGGCCACAAGACATGCTTGAGTCTAAGCTTTCAGAGTGTACAAAAAAATACATTAATTCTATTCCTTGCAGAAGAAAAATAAAAACTGGGAAAAGTTAGCTGAAGGTAAGAGATGTATTGTGACCATCCCAGTCTGCGGGCAGCAGAAAAAATGCTTGGACAGGAGTTGACTCTGCTTGCTTGATGGATATGGGCTGGTTGTTTGGACGTGCTGACAGAACTCCTGGAATCTGAAGAACTTTCTCCCATCACTTCCCATCACAGAGACATATTCCTCCTTCCTTCTACATCCTCTCTCCAACCCATGATTTTGCTTCTGTATGGCAGTTTTAAAAAAATTCTTCCTGTTTATACTGCCAATATCATAAAAAATGAAAGGGGAATGGACTTTTAGAACAATCTCCTCCAATGCCTGTACCCAAGGAAGAATAACGCTACCCATATTCCCTCTGACTGATGATTGACTTTCAGGAACGAGCTCTAGAGCACTGGCAACGTTACAGTCTCTTTATATGATCTAGGCTTGAGGTTAGTGAGACACTACCAATGTCAAACACTACAAATCTATGATACCCTCTTCGTTGGTCTTCATTGACAGGGTAACTACTAATGAAGTACAGGGTAAAGACCATAGCTGGACAAGCTGAGCTATCACAGTGAGATCAGAGGGAAACCTCTCATTTACTAGGTATTTTTTCAGGCTCTCTGCAGATTCAGACAGATAGCCCTGTATTCATTTCTCCTGTTAAGCCACTTTCCCTATTCAGTAATCACTAGAGGTTTAAGGCTTATTTACACAGCAGATGAAATAAAAATAATTAGATTAATTTGAATTTGCACTTATGGTTAATTCAAATCAGGTATGAGATAATCTAAATTGTGTTACAGTGCTCCAAAATAAAAATGTTCTCACACAGTTTTGATCTGAAATAGCTGGTGCTATGATCTAAAACAAACTTTACTTTTTAATTCTTTTTTAACCAAAATAAAAAAAAAAAGAAGAAACATGATACTTTGACTTGTTAACCTGGTATGACCCAGCTGAAATTGAGCACTGGTCGACTGAGAAGTGCTGAGCATTTTTTGTTTTAATCCGTTTGGCACAGAGATGACAGGCACTTAAGGTGTCTTAGCTTTGCTGTCAGAGTAACTCTTGGGAAAACGTCTTAATGAATAGGTGATACAGTCAATAATGCACTAATGAACACGAATTAGTGTATTTACCATATGGCTAGCACCTTCATATATTCACAGTAACATCCTAGCTCTCCATAGAAAGGCAAAACACTAACTGTAGCAGAACCAGGAATTTACCTATATTAAGGCATTGTTTCCAACAAATACCCTTCTAAAAACATCACCCCAAAATGCCTATCTTTGCTTACATGTTCTACTACGAGAGTAAATGGCACATACAACTGAGGTGGTCTTAAATCAGAGATTCCAGATTATGAAACCTCTTAAGCAGAGTGAGCAATGAGCCTGTGGCAGCAGTACCAGGGACTGCTCTCCTTGGCTGATGCAGAGACCAGTTTCACAAGAGATGTTTTCCCTATTGCCTTATGAATGACCTCAGTCTTCACCTAGAAAAATCACTCCCCTGGGTGTGAGGTAATTCTGCCTCTGCACTGGCTGGGTCTGAGTGTCCCCAAGCAGAAACCGCCAGCTTTGTGCCTGTTTGGTGGTTTTGTAATGTGGACTATTGTTCACCAGGGACAGGACCCAGACCACTAAACCCATTTCATTTTGGAGTGCAGGTTAGACTAGAATGGCATTCATGAAAATAAAAAATGGTTTTATCCACTAAAACCTCCAACACCAAAACCACAGGACGGTTAAGACACTCTGTCCAGTGTAGGGGCATTAACATGGCTAATATATTTAAATGTACACTGTATTCTAATTCAAAGTTAACAACGTAAAAGAGTTTTATAAAATACGGGACTGATTAAACAGTTACAAATGAAGCAGGCAGTGCAGGAAAAACTGCTGAGTTATCCATTACCACATTATTTACCTCTCCTTATACACATTATTTTGTGCAAGACCAGCAGGAAGACCAAAGTTAAAAAATAAAATAAA
>KZ505832.1:343818-401346 GCA_002844005.1 Limosa lapponica baueri | reverse complement strand
TTTTTTTTTTTTTTTTTTTGTTAAAGCAGGAGGAGGAGGGAAAAATAAGGAGGTTGAATGGAACTAGCACAGTACTGTTTGTATCCTGGTGAATATTAGGGAAATGATAAATGATCCCTAAGCACACAGACTGATTTATGCAATAAAAAATAAAATACAGTGGGGTGGAGCCTTCGTGTGAAAATCTCATCCTTGGACAGCTACAAGGTATGAAATGCACCCAAGTGTCTCAAATCCCTCAGGGCTGCAATTATCTCATGATAACCACACCCTCCAGAACTGTTTCTTTTGCTCCTTTGTTGGGTGGGAGGAAAAGGAAAGGGAAAGAGGTGTACTACTTATTATGAAAAACAGAAGATTGATAGTTTACATTAGTGAACCCTTTAAGCTCAAACTGGTGAGAGTTCTCATTTTTTTCCTAATTAACAGCATGAGTAAAAAGAAGTCATGTCTCATGTCAGTATGATAAAGGAAAAAACAGAGATAAAAAAAAAACCATTAAGACAAATACATGCAAAAAAAAAAAGCCATGCTTGTACATAAATCAAACTTGTCAGTAGCTCTCAGTTAATATAGTCCTGGGATCAAGAAATGCAACAAACAAAATGTGATTAAACCTCATTCTGCAAAGGCTGTTACTCAGAAAATTTAGATAAACTGTTCTGTCCTTAAACCTGCAACATCACTTGACAATCCTACCTGCATACTGCTTGTAGTGCTAAAAGTTATCATTAGAGAGCATTGAGGTTTTATACTCCCTGCATTGCCTTGTAAAAGTCTGAACTCTTCCTAAAAAATTAAGTGGATAATGCTATGAAGAGTTTTATTTAAAAAAGAAGGAATCAAACTATTTTAAATTTCTGAGCTATACTGGCTATACAGATAATCCTCAGTTTCAGGTAAATAGACTTAGCTAATATATATCCAATTCAAACTAACTGGTATCTACTTTTATCTTCAGTATATGTAAACACAGATGCAGACACATTTTTTCATGCTATAAGCTTGCCAAATTTATGGAGAAAACAGCTATTATGCCTGTAAAGTATAGCAATGTATCAGCCTAATAACATATTTACAGGGAATTTTTATCCTTTAGACTGAGGAAACAATATACTTTCTTCCTCAAGTGAAAGAACACATAGATACTTGATTCACTTTACTGAACTGATAATGTTCACTCTCTACCAGCAGACAGTAACACTGTGCAACATCTTATCATGGGAGCTTATAAACATCATATACAGGTATGAGACCTAATTAGATACCATGCCAAAATTATACAGCAATCTGATCCTAGGAGCCTTGTATATCGCCAACACTATCCTAAGACTTTAGTTCTCAGCAACATTTAACAACCACTAACACTTCTGAAATTATGGCTTCTCATAAAATTCTAAATGCAAACTCCAATTAATTAATTTTAATTATATTCAGTATCCAAAAAACTAGTACGCTTATAAAATTATATGTAAAGACATTCCAGCACACAGTAGAGCAAATATACACTGCATCTCAGACGTCTGTTACAAACATTTTTTATTTTCTTCAGATCCCCTAGAAATGGCAAAACTAAATCTATTTTAAGAACAGATGAGATGCAACAGTTGCTCTAAAATGCACGACTTATATAGTACAAGCTTTACTTCAGATTAATTCTTTGCCTTTTTAAAATCTGCAAGTTCATCCTTGAAATCTCTCCCAGATGAAAATTGTGCTGCCTGCATTGGGAATTCTCACCTAACCTTACAACTATAGGAAAATTTACAGTCCAAGACAGTGAAAGAGGGGATAAGAAAAAGTTTTTAGCTGTCACGCTATTTTTCTCATGTTTCCCTTTGCTATTCATCAAACCCTTAAATGAAGTCTTTCACTGGAGCTGAACTGTGACTCCACGATGTTTCTTGTATTGTTACAAGAGGGGATGACTGCCTTGTCAAGGAGGGACTGAGCTTTTAAAATGAAATAGGTATTTCTAACACAATGAGTCTACAGTTCATCCATCATCTGTTCACAACTCTGTCTAAAAGAAGGAAAAAATGCAATGTACTCCATGGTAAAGATGAACTAAAAATTTCACAGCTGGCAAGTCTGAGGTACTGTTTTCTCAGCAAAGAGTAAGGCCACATACAGAGAAACTGATTGACTGCTCACCAAGGGTTATTTCCCCCCCCGCCCCTCTCTTTAGTGTTTTGGTCTTGAACTTTGTAGAAACCTGTAAATACAGGATTTTTATTTTTATGATTTGATTTCTTTTTTTCTTCAAAACTGTATTAAAATAGTCTTACATTTAAAACTGAGGTTTGGAATTTCCTTCTGGTATTCTAGTATATTTTCACAAAAGAAGTTATCTGAACTTATTCAAAAATTCCATTTATGATGTATAAAAATACATTTCAGCTCCCTTTCTTTGCAATCTGAAGTAACATTTTTATTTTTGGAACAAAAGACTGCAGATATTATCTTTGTTAACTAGCTCCAGATCTCTTCAGCATGTTGTCCAGACTGTAAGTCCTCTTTAAAAGTTTACATTCATAGGTAATATGCTACAGAACAACAAATCAACAGGCTCAAATTCCTCTAAAATTTCTTATGTGTCTTATTCGTTATGTGCCTGTGTCAGCAGGCTTTTACTGAAAAACAAATAGATTATGTAAATATAAATTAACCTCAGCTTAACCAGAGCTAATTTTGAACCTCAAGCGCATACACAGATTCAGGAAAGTTGAGAAGTTCCCCATGGACTCAGAGTTTCCTCCTGGTGGAGCTGCTGGTTGGGTCATCGTCTAAGTTTATGAGTCTTCACCTTTTTAAGGAGGAGGAATGTGATCACCAAAAATGTGGTATGTTCACATATACTATGGTGATATCACATATGATCAAAAAAGCGTAAACACATACGTTTTGGGTGGTTCTATACTTTTAAACTATGACTGAAATCTGCCCTCCCAAACCCATTATCCTCCCCCCCACACACACTCCACCCCGCCTTAGAGAAGTTCGTAAATCTGGACCCAAAGCCTGGAGCCATTAGATCATGTTCTGGCAGACCTTGATGTTCACAGAGCTGGTTGGGCACCCAACCAGCACTATGCATTGACAGGATACTGCAACCATGTTTCAGAAACGCAGAGCTTCACAGTGGTGAAAGTAAGAATCCTGCACAGAAGTAAGCGTGCTATGGAAAACGCTTACAGCTACATGAGCAGCAGGAGTCCTTTCTGGAATGTAACCTCACCATATCAATGCATGCACTGAAAAAAAACCTTAATTGCATGCTGATTAAGTAACTCCCCGATGCTAGGCTATGGAGAACCATCAGCTGCTCAAAGTTGCAGCATAACCCTCAGAGAGGTTGGAAATAGGACTATAGCAAGGCTTTTATTAATAAGCACAAAAGGGGCAAGCTCCACATAACTTTACCCATCCATGCCTCACAAAACAGTCTTTCCTATTGCTTCATTCAAGTCCCGAGAATTAAAAAAAAAATAAAAACAACACTGTATTGTTTCACACTAGTCCGTCTTGGCAGCCTGTTGCATTCTGGCTGTAGAAGTGTCTGCTTTCAAATTTTAAGCCCTCGCAGCAATTATCCTGCTCTCAGACTAAACCTACAGAGCATATTTCAAAAGAAGCTACATCTAAACAGAGGGAATTCAACAGTGATCAATGTTCAACGGGCCTCAGTGGCAATAAACTATTTAATGCCTTAACCTTTTAAGCTTGCATAACCAAAGCGCTCAAGAGCCCTGTGATGAATTAACTGCAGTGTTTGGTTCTGAGTCGAGCAGCCGCTGGTTCAAATCATCTGTCCAGCAACACCACCCGCTTCATGGTCCCTGCAAACAACAGCCGAGTGCCAAAGCAAGTGTCTTCTCAACCCTTCTGGAGTTCCATTGCCCAGCTGTAGCTTCTGACAACTTTTGCCATGTCCACCACCCCTAATGGAGTGATTTACGGAAAACAAAGAACATCAAAAGCTGGGCATGGTCCTATTCATCTTTTTATTACCTGCCTGATTATTACCTTATAGAAGACATAACATAGGGAAGACATCAAAGCACATTCGGCACACTCACTGCTACAGTAGCAGATTTAGATCTGCTACCCTCCTCTTGCAATATTGCCAAAATAAATTGAAAGGAAAAAATAACCACACCAATTGCATTAGCATCGTTGTCACCAATGCTTTCCCACCACTCCGCTGCTGAAATACAGTAAGAGGAAGAAATTCTTTACACACGGCTGAAGACGCCTAAGGCTTGGCAAAGTACTTGTGGAAAGCCTGTTTTTAGAGAAGTTAGTTTTTATAAATTTCAAGCAGAATTACTTTGCCTATAACTAAAATACAAGGCTAGCTTTTTTCTTTTAAAGTTGTGGTTGCAATTCTGGGATTATTAGAATAGGTTTTTAAAACCAGTGAGACCTCTGTAGGTCTTCTGTTTTTACAGTTTCAGAAGAATTTGATTTCTGTCACCATTACTTGGAAATAAACCAGGTGATCGCTACCTTGTCCTCTCAGTTGCAGCATCTTAAGATGTGGTTTTCTCTTAATGTAGATGTACGTCTGTGAAATCTGTAAGGCTAAGATACTACATATACATACAACAGTTATTTCTGGCTTTCTAAATAATCTAAGGAAATACAGAATCAGTTTTACATTTTGATTTTCCATATAAGATCTGGAGACGTTATTCACATTTTTCTTTTAATTTCAAGAGGAGAAAGGTTATTTTTTCTTCTTTTTTATTTTTTGTTAAACACTACTTCATTTTTTATAATTCAAATGCTTTAGGACATAGTGTGCTAGTTTAAGAATCCCAGAAACATCAATAACTGCTTAATTTCACATACAGTAAAATATAAAAAGCCCTCATAGCTGGTATTATTTAAGACCACAGGTGAAAAAATTGAAAGAAGCATCAGCTATTCTGATACATGCATAAGTCCAAGGAAAACTTGATTACTAAAGGAGAAGGAACACTTTTTTGCTGCAATAACTAACTTCATAAGTATCAGTTATACACATGTAGCTAATCCTACTTACAATTTTCCTTTTTCTAGTATAGAAGATTCCTGCATAACACCAGCCATATGACTTCACTCAGTGATTCTTATATCAAGCTGTATAAATAGCTAGTAGTTATTTATATCTCTTAGGCAGGCATCCGATCTTGATTTAAGGACTGCAAGTAATGGAGAATCTTTCACATCCTTTGGTAAACCACTCAAATGCTAATTGTCCTCACTTTTAAAAATTTGCACCTCTTCTCTAGTTTGAATTTGTTTAACTTCAGTTTTCAGCACTGGATCTCTGCATAATTGCCTGCGAGGTTAAGCCCCCTGTAATACCAAACATCTTATTCCCTGTATGAACAGGATCAAATAGCTCCTTCACATTCACTTTAATGAGGTAACTCTAGTGGTCTCCTAATGTCATTTACTGGGAATGCTGTTTCCTAGTCCTAAAAATCACTTTTATCTTTCCTCTGAGTTGTTTCCTATTCTCAACATATTCCGAAAAGCAGAAGACCTGTGGTGTTCTCTTATTAGTTTATATAGGCAATACTGTCTCCTTATTTCTACTCAGTAGAATCATAGAATAATTTGGGTTGAAAGGGACCATTAAAGGTCATCTAGTCCAACCCCCCTGCAATAAGCAGTGACATCTTCAACTAGATGAGGTTGCTCAGAGACCTGCCCAACCCGACCTTGAATGTTTCCAGGGATGGGGCATCCACAACTTCTCTGGGCTACCTGTTTCAGTGTTTCACCACCCTCTGAGTAAGAAATTTCTTCCTTCTATCTAGTCTGAATCTACCTTCTTTTAGTTTAAAACCATTGTCTTATACCAACAAGCCTTGCTGAAAAGTTTGTCCTCATCTTCTTTACAAGCCCCCTTTAAGTACTGAAAGGCCACAATAAGGTCTCCCTGGAGTCATCTCTTCTGCAGACTGAACAACCCCAGCTCTCTCAGCTTACCTTTATAGGAGAGGTGCTTCCTGCCCTCTAATCATTCTTGTGGCCTTCCTCTAGACCTGCTCCAACAGCTGCATGTCTTCCCTGTGCTGAGGACTCCAAAGCTGGCCACAGCACTCCAGGGGTGGTCTCATCAGAGTGGAGTACAGGGGAAGAATCACCTTCCTCGCCATGCTGGCCACAATTCTTTTCATGCAGCCCAGGTTATTGTTGGCTTTCTGGGCTGCAAGTGCACATTGTTGGCTCATGTCCAGCTTTTCATCCACCAGTACCCCAGAGTCCTTCTCAGCAGGGCTGTTCTCAATCTCTTCATCCCACAGCCTGTATTGGTACCAGGGGTTGCCCTGACCCAGGTGCAAGACCTTGCACTAGGCCTTGTTGAACCTCCAGGGGTTAACATGGGCCCACTTCTTGAGCTTGTCCAGGACCCTCTGGATAGCATCCCATGCCTCAGGTGTGTCAACCATACACCTCAGTTTGGTGTCATCTGCAACCCTCATCTCTTGCTGAGGGTGCACTTGTCTAGTCTCCTGTCAGAGCATCACCTCCACTGTTTTTCTGTCATGTCACCATACTGTGTATAGTTCAGCACCTACCACAACATGTAAATTCTTCCACAGTTCTACTGTACAGGATGGAAAAAATCAGTGCTGCTCTGTAGCACTGATGCCCTGCCTTGGGGGTCTCTGTATTTGTGCTCCGGTGTGCCTCACATCAGAGTGCCCCAGTGCCTTTACCTACACTAAACACTGTATCTTACCCCAGCACACTTACCTCTATCAACCCAAGGTGAAATACAGCTAAAGGAGATATTAAACTAGTTTTATTAAACCTTTTTTTACCTAAGAACTTAGAAACTGCAATCAATTCTATTTGCAAACTGTAAAGAAACTCAAAGATTATAGCAAGCTACTAAGGAACACTAGAATTTGTGAGTGACAGACCTATTTGGAGGCCTGATAATGTGACTTTAAACAAAGAGATAAAAACAGAGTACATGAGAAGGAAGAAACAGGAAATATCTTAGTATTATAATTCTGCCATATTTCTAACAAGCAGTAGTTTTGATGACACCAGGAAACCATCAGACAGATAACTAATGATTCCTCAGCATTCAGCTTTAAAAAAGACTTTCTGGTCAGTATGGGGACTGGGAAGGTCTGCTTAAAGAAACTAGTGTTTTTCCTCTGGGGTTTCCATAAGGAAAACTAGCTAACTTTCTTGTGATTTTTAAATTAAATGGTATGTTGGGAAACTTACATCTTTTAAATTTGGGTACAGAATTGATACTTTAAAAAACAGTTTCTACACCATAAATCTGCATTTAAGACAGGGTTTTACACTGGTACCTGGAAATCTCAGCACATGGGTCCTGAGCTCAGGACCACCGGTACATGCAGGGCAGCAGCAGTGACTTACACAGTTGCAGACGGGAAATCCAATTTCCAGGTGGTCACGACCCCTCTCATGGTGTAGAGCTTGAGCAGAACTCAAAGGCATGCTACTGGAGCTTCCCTTGCTGCCGTGCCACACAAAAACTATGAGACACAGTTAAGCGCTTGTTGTGCCTCCCAAAAAGTCAAAGTGGCAGGAATAAGACTCCAGCAAAGACAGCTGCATCAGACTCACCTCTCTTTCTGGCTCTGCCTGCATCAACTAACCATCCATTCACAAGCAGATGCACTTTCAGACCTCTGGAGCTCATTTGCCAGATTAAAACAGTTTACCTTCATCAGCATCTTTATCAAATTAAGGACCTCACTCGGACTGACCCAAAATGAAAGCAGGAAAAAAAAAAATAATCTCCTAGATCAAGCAGACAAGATGACCCTCCCTCCCAGGCTTGTGTCTCAAAGTTGTGCTCCTACATTTATCTCCTGAGTCAGATCACAAAACCCCTCCATCTAGAGGCAGAAAGACAACGTAGATGAACAGGAATGGAGCTCCTGAAATTCATTAACTTTGTCACAACTCTTTATAAGACCAAAATGTTCAGTAAATCTACCCCAAATCTTGTTTAACAGTTCAAGTCAATTCTGCTATATCTGTTCTTACTTCATCTGTAAAGAGGAACACATTGAAAATAGCTCTTTTTTTACACTGTGAAAGCACTTCATTAGAGGGTTAACAGTAATTTGAAAGCAAATGAAAGGTTTTCCCGAGCACCTTTCACATGCACTGATGAGCTCCTCCTTTCATTTGTAGTAGTTTCTGCTAACAGCACAGAATATGCTTTTGCTAAACTTCGCTATAAAGGTTTAGCGAATTATCCCCCCTCAATAAATAAATTAAAAAGTAAAAAATAAGGTGTTTGAAAGTATCATGAGATGCACTCATTTTCTGAGGTAATGGGAGGAAAATGCCCCAAAACCCAGAGACAGCCATTTGGGTTTGTTCGGAAAAAGAAAATAAATCATAAGAAACACTCCTTTGGCTCATTTTGGGACCAGGCACTGTAGGAGTGAAATAATAAAAAATTTGTTTTTTTCTTGTTGGCTTTATCTCTCTGGCATGAAGGGATCTGGAGAACACAAATGAAGTAAACTTTGGAATGTCTGTAATGCAGCCAAAAAGCATTCAAGTTATTGTTTTATATATATGAGACTATACATAGAGGTCCTTGATTCTAATTTACTGAAAGCAACAGCACACCGCCTTTGGGGTACATAGTAGAATAAACCCTAGGGAGAATGTACACACACACTTAAAATTGCATATAGATATGTGCGTACTAGCACCCCTCAAATACATCCACTCATCGTATTCTGATAACTGCATAAGTAAAACAGTTTATCTGTATGAATCTGCTAAAAAGTATTTTGAGGATTTTTAAATAGTATCATCCATCAGTTTTTCAAAATATTTTCCCAAGTTAAGCAGGAAAACAAATTTATTGATAACAGTGCTGTTTTCAAACCACAAGATGTATTGAAAAACACAGACTATCTACTGAACCTGTTAAACTACATCATCTAATGGAAAAGTTTAATATGTTTATTTACAGATTTTTCACATCCTTCTTCAAAAACACACTTTTAATGATGGACAATTAACCTCTGACTATCAGAGCATCTTCTTCTGAAAGCAATCTTTTTCTGCAGATGAACTGAAGGCGGGGGGGCGGAGGGGGGAAGAATTAAAAATCAGACCTGACATACAAGTTTCCACAAGTTGTCTAAACATCCAACATCTGCTTTGGGCTTTAAATATAGATACATCTAAGAATACATAATGATTGTGTGTTCCAAAATAGCAGCAGGCAAGTTCCATTAGCTCAGAGAAAATGAGTGCATCTCTTGATACTTTCGAGCACCTTTTTTTGGCACTACAAGACAGGAAAAACACATTATGTGATGAGTAGGAGTTTAATTGCTTCAGTGTTTTAACTTAGCCTATATAAATGCAACTTCTTGCATTGTCGTATATAGTGTGAGCCATCATTTATAAAGAATTTCCTATGCTATATTAGGAAAGCACATTACAAATTAATAGGCAAGCTAGGCTATATGCTGTCAAAGGAAAAAGAGTAATTTGTTGCTTTCTAACAGGTGTTGAAAGCCATAAACAACAGAATGATATCTGGTAAACACTGAAACGTGCCCCTTTTCCTCAAACAATGCCTGTTTGCTTGAAGAGCCCATCTCACCTCTCCCAAGGGGTTGCACAGCCAAGAAGGACACAGCACTCCAGGACAGACACCTGCCCACTGTTCTTCCCCCTGAAACACCATGTGAAGGTCATCCCAGCCTCAGCCAAAGTCCTGCATCCCCCAGAAAAGTCAAAAGAGGAAGACAAACTACCAGAGATTTCTATTTTATAGAACAAGTTTATAGAAGTGTCCTTTTGTTCTCTCAACAGTCACAGAGCCTCTTGGCTTTCCAACTGTTTATATAATCATGGAATTGTTGGAGTTGGAAGGGACGTTCTAGAGATCATCTAGTCCAACTCCCCTGCTAAAGCAGGATTGCCTAGAGCACATTGCTCAGGACTCCATCCAGGCGGGTCTTGAAAATCTCCAGAGAAGGGGATTCCACGACCTCCCTGGGCAGCCTGTTCCAGTGCTCTGTCACCCTCACCGTAAAGAAGTTCTTCCTCATACTTGAGTGAAACTTCCTATGTTCCAGCTTGTGCCCATTGCCCCTCGTCCTGTCACTGGGAACCACTGAAAATAAGTATCACTTTGCTTTACTTGATGTAAAGACAAACCGTTTTGGTTGACATACACCAAGATCTTAAATACATAATACAGGTCATAAAATTTGGCCGCAGCTATTCTCACAGTGCCATGGTAAGCCAGTAACAGCCCCAATACTCCTATGTCAGGCACACCATTAACACCAATTCTCAGAAAATGGTACCAACATTAACCTGGGAATTCAAAGAAAAACTGGAGATGTAGAAATGGAGAATCTGGCAAACTTCAGTAAAGAGAGAAGAGAGGAAAAAGTGGATGCAGACAGACTTCTTGATTTACTTCATGCATGTTTTCCTTTATTTTAAGATGTGAGAAAACTGTTTCAGGAACATCTTTAAAAACAAAAAGGTTTTTTTCTGAATTTCCTGCTTTTCTGAAGTATTACAGTGATGGTTGTTACTCTGATCCCCTGGCAGCGCTGATGCTGAGAGAGAAAAGAGCTGAGTGGTAGATGCCTCCGTACTGAGTACTAGTGGCGGGAGGCCTGATCCAAAATTTAGGGAAGCCAAGAGGAGTATTGCTCCCAACCTCATCCCTTGCTGGATCAGACCCAGGGACTGCAGGAGCAAACAGCCCGTGCTATTGACACAAGGTACAGAAAGGAAGCTGCGCATGCATAAAGTAGCATTGGGTATGAGCGCAAAAAGCTGTTATCATGGGGATAATCACGTAAGAAATTACTTCAAGAAATGTTAAAGGAGCTTTGTCTTAAGGTTCTTGGAGGATTTCTGACACTGAAGTAATTCCTGTATTTTAAGCAGTAAACCACTGTGTAACTGTTACCGTATCTACAGCATATGCTACAAGACACTTATTTTTTGTGCTTGGCTGTAACGTACAACACATTCTACAACTGCATGGGGAAAAATAACCGCTTAACAGTTATTTGAGGGCATGCGTGCACTCCAAAGCTTTAAAAAGCTGTGTTTTTTATGGTTTCTAGAACACAGGAACAAAGGTTTCACATTTTTTCTGTGTTTCCATAAAAAAAAAAAGGGGAAGCGCGTTCACTGAGGGGCTCCGTGTGAGTACACAGCAGTGAAAACTACCCCTGTGATCCAGATGGAAAACGCATCTCAGTCTCCACGCTGCTCCTATAGCTCTTGCCTTGCTGAAGGTGGGTGGGCAGAACTTGGAGAATTTGGCACCTGCACGATCAGAGTCTGTAAAGTTAGCAATTTGGCTATACTACGGTGATGAGGAATGTCGAACAACGTTGTGACCAAAATTGACTCTGTCTAGGCCAGACACATACACGTGGAGCTTTTTCCTATGTTCTGTACATTGTATGTGGTTTCTGAGGGGTCCAAATACCAAAGGAAATAAGTGCTTATCTGTCAAAGAGTCAGGAAAACAGAACAACAAAGGTGGAAGGGATTTAAAAAAATTCTTTTGCTGTCCTACCCCCAACTGAGAAGAGCTTGGTGCTTCCTCTTATTCCCAGCTGTTCCTAGTGCATTTGGCTTTAATCAGGTGCAGGGCAGGAACTCAACATCCTGTTGCCTTGCTCTGATTAGGAGGAGTCAAATTCTACAAATTGGCAGATTTCTTCTTTTAGTGTTCCTTATTTGATGAATCATTTGTTTTAAAGTATTTGGAAAGGGCCATTACAGAGGCAGTGGACCCAGCTTGTTGCTATTTCCAAGTCTATTTATAACCGCTGCTCTAAAGAGTTTCAGCAGAACGCAGTTTCTTCTCCTTTAGCACACAGAAAGAACCATCCTGTTAAAGTAATGGCACAAAGGAGCAGTGATAAAAAGGCCTGAGGCATCTATAATCAGCATTGTGCTAATAAAAGCACACAGAAATGTGATTTAGAAGCTGTATATTCGAGGTTAATGATCTTCTCTTTAATGTCCATTCTAAATATTATTGGTTTGAACATTTAAGCGATTTAACCTATTCCTACTATCAACTTTGCAAGTCTCACTTCAAATCTTAAAGTCATGCTCTCTATCCATTCATTTTACTCCTTTCTTACAAAGACTTTGCAGTCATAATTCAACTGACTGAGCACTGCCTGCTTTCCCACGCTATTAGCAGTAGCAAACCTATAACTTTCAACATTTAGCTTTTGGGGACAGTCACTCAATTTGTCAATATAAAGATAGCATAAGAGACATTAAAAAAAGAGTGTCTTTTTCTTCAAGGTAAGATAATTCCTTCTCTAAGTGAAAGTACTGAAGTAATATGACCATCTAAAATATTTTCCCTCCTTCAGCACTGAAAATAAAAAGCAGAACAAAAGAATACGTTTTACTAATACTCCTTTTCACTTGTCTTTTTCCTCCTGGTATAACTTGAGAGAAGCCAGCCAAAGAGGAGATGACATTCCACCCTAAAAATGCACAGGATTTCCTCTTCCTTCTTTCTTTCTGCTTTGCATTCTCTCACTTTAAAAGCATAAAAATATAAGATGCTTCCCAGACCAGAAGTCTATTAGACTTTGGAATAAACTTTCAAAATTACCCTTATCACTTATAGAAGAATCTTTCTCCTCAGGGAGGTCTCACATTCATTAAGGGAAGTCTAGAAATGACATATATCCAAGTTTGACTCAGATACTAATCAGTTTGGGTTCACTACAAAGCAAGAAGTTGCTGGAAAAATCTACTTTATATGTTACTCAAAGTCATTGGAGCATTGAAAGTCAACTACACTGTACTTTGTTTCCAGTTTTTATCTGCTCCCAGTTACAAGCTGCTGCCCAATTTTATCATAAATCATATGTTTTACAATTTACAATTCAGACCATCATTTGCCACACGGAAGTCTAGCTCTTATGTTTGCTAACGGGACCTCAACCATGAAATGCAATTCTGTACAATAAAAAGTAAATGGAAGGACTACATCTACCCTTCACCAAACTGATGATAGCTCATAAGAAGCCAGCTCCCAAGAAGTAGATATGCTTGGTGTTGCTGAGTGGCCAACACCTGCTAACCTAGAGACCCACAGAAGAAAAAAGAGACTAAGACCTCTTAGCTGCAGCACTCTTCTGATGAAAAGCAGCTGCAATACAGAGACAACTACAACCAGTGGTAGGAAAGCTTTCTAGCTCCTGACCTGCACTCTCAGCTGGGTCCTTTGTGTTTAGAAAAGCTCAAAGTATGCTGTGGGAGAAGAGGAAAGTAGCCTGGTGCAGTCTTTCAAAGAGAAGCTCAAATAACTTTCCATACATGGATTGATAATTCAGGGTTGGAGAAAAGAGACTTTAAGAGCAATGAGGACCTTAACACAAATTACTACATGAGAAAGATAAAGGTAACTGATAGGCAATGCTTCCAATGCCTTCCCTCTTTTGTTGAAGGAACAACTCTTAAAAGGAAGGTTGGTTAATAGTGCTGCCAGTCTTCAATCAAGAATGAAATTAGAAAAGCTATTTTATCAAACTCCAGTATAGACCACCTGTATGTAAACTTTAAAAAGTCAACTTCAAAGAAACTGAGAGTAACAATTTCAAAATAAAATATCAAGTTCCCCTCCGTTTCAGTGAAAGCCAAACAACTGCTCACTGCCATTTAAAAAAATCTTGTATATTCAGCTCAAATACAGGGCTGGTCAGCAGTAGAATACCAGACTAATTTTATATACTTTGGATTTCAGTTAATTTGTTGATGCTACCTTTTCATTGCATAAAGTAGGCATTTAATTTTGGTATTTTTCTCTTTTTCCAAGAGTAACAATTCCTCATTTTAAAGTCTACAACTGATTTCAGTCAACTGATAGATAAACAATATCCAGACTATATTCAAAAGCTCTTGGTCCCAGGAATTTACTCTTGTCCTGTTGTGCATATCAAAAATCAAGCTTAATTAAAAATTATATCCCCATTCACTTTGAAAATGTGCCTGATCACAGGATAGGTTTGTGGGGGCTTTTTTGTTTGGTTTTTCTTTGCATTTTGAAGCTCCCAGTTAAAATAAAATGGGGGAAGGGAGGGGAGGTCTGCAGGGCCTTGGGCTTTTTTGGTTGGGGTAGGGACTCAAGAACAGGAGGGAAGGCAGTGACAGCCTTAGCATTTCCAAGAAGGCTGAAACAGAAGAGATTTGGGAAGACTGATATTTGGCATTCTTTTTAACACAGCAATACTAATTGCAATTAAAATGTATTATCAGTCTTATTATTTCAAATTTTGAGGTTTTTTTTTAAATTAAAGGTTTTTTTACTGTCCTAAAAGGTATATTTAGAGAGGTTTGGTGGGCTTTTTTTTTTTCCTGTTTGGATTTTGACAATAAATGTGTAATTTAACCATCAAAGCAGGTAGGTATTTCTTCACCAAAAAGAAAATAAAAAATAAATGTCCCAAAGCCTGTACATGATTAAATGAACCATTAAAATATTTACTGACACTTATCAAAGGGAATATATTCTCCAGAGCCAGCATAATGCACTTGGTAAATAAATACATTATTTCATAAATCCACCATTTTTTTATAAATCTCTTTTGCCAACAGAATGAACAGCCTCTGCGAGCCAAGACAGTCAGTTGGCTACATTTTTACATCCTAGAGCATTAAGCTAATTGTTCACAAGGACTCTGAAAGCATTTAAATCTAAAAGTACTGATTTTCGTCCAGGTTAATTTCGGGTCCAGTGTATGGCTGCAATGCCCTATACACACTACGGTAGGATTCCTATTCTTTTAGGCAGCAGCAAGAACAACTACTCACTGCCGTCTTGATCTAAATGGGAAAAGCTTTCTTGTTTCTTATACACTGAAGCAGAACCTCTCCGAGTTGTAGAACAAGCCTTTAAAAACTGAGACTTCTGCTGCAAGCACTGGCAATCTTAGCTACACAAGCTCAAATAACTTTTTTTCTTAAGGATGTGTATTCTAAAAACACTTATAAATTTTCTTATCCTTAAATCTGTGGGCAGTTCCTCCGAAACTTTCATACGCTTACAGCTAAGTGCATATGGTAATGTTGCATTGTTGCACAAATCAATATTACTTTTACACATACACACAAGATCCAAATACAGTATCATTCCACACTCTAGTCTTCTCCATACTGAACAAACTGTCTACAATAAGTAAAGCACTAAGTCAAATTTAATAGTCTTTACTCATGCAAACTAGCAGCTGGTCTGAGTTGGCTCTTTCCTTCAGGAACTGGAAAGCAAAAATAAAAATATCTTCTACAATAAAGCTAAAAGATAAAAATATTGCAATACAGCTTCAGAAATCATAGCAATTTGTTTGATTAAAACATCCAAAAATTTTCCTCTTAAACATATAATGAAAGTTATGAATCTCTCTTAAAGGAATTCTAAAGAACGTCTTCCTTAAGGACCCCATATCACAGACCTAAGAATTGGAAAAAAAATATATCTTCCCCTCCCATTTTTTCCTATTCTCCTTTTCCACTAGAGCAAAGGACACCAGAAGTGTTAAGGTCATTAGCCAGTTGGTTTTTGCCTTGCACGCGCACACTCATTAGTCAAACAGGATCTAATAAGATAGCTGTCTCAACATCTTTCTTAGGGGTGAAGAAAGGACAGAAGGGCACATGAATTTCCTTTGCTGCTAGCATCTTAATTAACTCCAGAACACTCACTCAAACTTGTTAAAGAAACAGCCCTGCTTCTGCAAACAGCCAATTTGCACCACCTGCAATCAAATAATGATCTTGCCCACAACTTAATCACACCAACCACCTGGTCATAAAGGTCCCTTCAGAACTGTGTGTGCAGAAGATGGCTGTTCTAAAAGGTGCATCACTGTCATGCAAGGAGGCTGCCATGTATTTTGGCACATACAGGTTGTTCACAAAACAACTCCAGTGACCACTTCACTGTACTGAGTGCATAGCGAGTCACGTTTCAAAACTGCATCCTTTTTCACTAGGGCCCAGAAAAACTTGCACAATTTTCATGGAGGCATACATGTGGTTTTCTGTTTTCATTTTTCACATTTTTAAACAGTCGTGGAAGGCTGGCACCAGGACTCAGCTCTGCTGTGGACTTCATTGCAGATTTGGGAGAGTCACTAAAAGTAACAGGTTAAGGGTTTTGAATTCAGTGACAGCATTCCAGTTGACTGCAATGGGTATAAGAATTCGCCCTAAATCACCCTGGATTCTCAATATTCCCTGAAGCATATGAAGAATTAGCTTTCTTCCAGCTTCTCCTTCCGCTGCAGGTTGAAACCATCTCTTATTTAATTTTCTTTTTTATACCTCACCTCTCCCACTTGCAGTGTCTTTGTCCCTCTGTCAAACATCCTGAATTCCTGGCTGCTGGATGGCATACAATGGAGAGCTGGAGGCTGGATCCCACCTTGGTGTACCCTCACAGGTAAGTGCATTTGCTATGAAGGACAAGCTATGTGGAGGTTTGAAGTCCTCTAGGATGAGGAAGCTTTACCACACAGGTTTTTCCACTTTGGGGCAAGTAGCTTAATACTTTACATGCTTTATACAGAAAAGCAGGAGACTATTTCAGCCAGGTTTCTGAATAAAAGTGGCTATGACTAAATACTCAACACAATAAGCTGTGGAATGAGGGGATTAAGCTCTTCCTCTGATTCATCCTGTAGAGCAAAATCCCTCTCTCCAGTAACTAACAAAGTGCCTATGGAGACCCTCTCCCTGGGCTCAAGTCAGGAGGGGCTAAGGTATATACCAATTCATGTTACCACCCTCTAGTGTTTCACAAGTGTGAACAGTCCCCTACAAATTGATGGTATCACTCACGATAAGCACACATATGCATCCCAACAAATCTGGGACAGAAAGGATCATCTCACAGAGGAAAGTTCTGGGAGTCCCAGTCAACTCCACAAGACCTGGCCTGAGTACAGACACCAAGGTTGGCTGGCTCAATTCAGGAGGGACCCTTTTAAAAGCTTTTTAAAGAAAGCATTTACCAATTGCCTACAGGCATGTTCCACAGGATAAGCAGAGAATGGAAGCCTAAAAAAACCCAACAACCCACAACAAATCGACAAACCAAACCATCAGTAGTAGTCTGGCAACTTTATGAAAAATGACCAAATGGAATTGACAAGTTTTCATTTCATTTTTCTTCATCTCTGATTAGTGAAATACTGTATGTGTCTTTAAAGAGAAGCTACCTACAACCTAACTTCTATCCATTTAATTTAATAATGTTATAAATCCAGTGCCCGTGAAATTAATATCTCTTCCACAGCAACTGATCTGTGACACTGTCAGGAAAATCAAGGACAAGTAGTTCACAGAGAGAATAATTTTCTGTTAAATTTAAATCCAATAAAAAGCAATAAATAGACAAAAAGTAAACCTAGACAAATAAACGTGTGCTGGAAGATGCATTTGTAATTTCAAAAGAAATGTTGTAGTAATACCTGACTATATGTCCGTGCTTACATACAGAAAAGGTATAGACCTATAATTCTGTATGTTGTTAAATATATTTGGACAATTTCTGGTCACATGGACCAAAGGAAAACAAATACAGTATTTTATTTGTATGAAGGCTTTAGAAATCTATATGGCAAAGTTCTGCCCAAATGTAGCGTCTGTCCTTTCAGAGCTGCATGAATAAACCCTGCTCAGTAACTCCCTGGAATTCAGTTCCCCAACAGACTACCAAAAGGCACAACACACTTGACTGAGCTTTCATTTACTCTTTACAATTTGAAAATATGACATGTTTCCAAATTTAATTAGCAAAGAAATATTTTTTTTCTTTGTTTCCAAAGACATCTCATGTAGCTGCTCTGATCGTGGAGTCAACTAAACAATACAACTTACTAGCACGGGACAAAAGGTCATTTGGAAGGGATGTGCCTTTAAGGGCTTACAAAGGCTTCATCCTCACTCCTGTATTAAAAGAGGAAGCATATCTCAGTAAAGGAAGGATGCCCACTTTAAATAAGGAAATGAGTTTGCAGGATGTACACATGCTGCTTTCTATTAATGATAAGCAAAGTCTACAGAAAAAGCAATAGACATCTTCAGCTTTGGCAGAAGGCGTCTTCTTGTGGATTACCTGTAAAGAACTTTAAAATAAACAGACTGCAAATAAATGTCCTCTACCATTTTTATTAAACTGATTTATGTATGTATAAAGGGGATTAACAAACACTGATTACTATACACTGCAGCAAGAGATATAATTAGTGACTGATGATTTTACATGTAGGCCAGAGACAATAGTGGTGGTTTGGGGCAGCAAGAATGACTGGTTGTAATACTTGACATTTTCTTCTTCAAGCTAAACTTTGCAACTAGAGAGACTAGCCAGAGTCAAGGTCTTCTAAGGATTTGCAAATTTCTCTCTTTAAGCTTAATAAACCGTCACAAAGTGATTATTATTTTCCATTAAAAATCTGTCATTTGCTTAAACATGTAATAAAAAACAGATTCTGCTTTGCAGCAAGGATTGAATATCTGACCACAAATTTTAAATAAAAATAGAGGGAATAGACTGTTTTGCTATACTCTCATTTCACTCCTCTGTGAGCACATATTATTTGACCACTGAAGCTCAGAAGAATGCATATCATGCATACAGTCCCAGAAAAGTTGCTTTAAGACTGGAAAAGGCACATGAGTAACAATGTACAGAAAACCTTAATAATGACATAATTAATTTAAAATATAAACACACACACATGCACACACACGTTCTTTAAATAAATATGTAAATCTATTTATATGCATGTTCAGATTCAGGTACAAGGGCAAGCTCAAAAGGAACTCATTGCCTTAAAAAAAAATCCTAGTTAATGAACACAGACAAGTTTCCCATTGCCCTTCAACAATTCCAGGATTCAGTGTTCCCATACATTATTATTATCACTTCATAAAACATTTTGTGTTTCAAAGGACGATTCCCCCCCCTGCCCCTCAAGTCTTTAAGACGACCACAAATTCTGGCTGGCTTAAAACACTGAGCAGGCGTTGCACAGTATTGGCTTACAACTGATTGAGAGAAGCAGGCACGCTCGCTCACCGCAGCTTGGACCATCCTGTCCAGCTGGGCCCCATTCCTAGTGGTGCTCACTTTCTTTTCTGCAAGGCACTCAGCACGTCCAAGCAAGCTCCTTAACAAATGCTACGCACTGTGTTCCAAGATGACCATCAATGGACCTATTTAAAACAGAAATTCATCTCTGCGTAGTTGACCAGAACAAGGCTTACAGTCCATACATCACAAAAATTAGCATTTTTCCTTTTTTTTTTCTGTTGCCTTTGTTACACTTTTAAGACAAATTCCCCAGTCAGTCTTCCAATCAGTAAAAACTGCACAAGGAAATTGTTGTGGCATGGAGTTAGGAACAACTGCATACCAAGGTGGCCATAATCCTGATTTATCCTCTTCCACCATGTTGCAGAAACAAGTGTAACAAACTCAGGCATGTAGACCCAGACACACACCAAGTACTAAAACAGGGAAATATCACTCGCTTTTTCTCTGTTGCCAGAACCTGACAGTTCCGGTGATGCCAATGCCTTTTTAGGGTCCAGGTGACACTCCCATGCTGTCTGGAGAGATTTTGGTTTTAAAGAAATGGTTTGAATAAAACTTCAAAACATCTAGGTCTAAAAAGCAAAAGTCTCATTACATGAAAAATATTCGTTCAACTAGCCTTGGAGGTATCAACATTTCCATTATACACTCATGTGTTTCATGTTTATTATTCAGCTGTAAAAATTTGCTGTTGGCCTGAAACTTTGCATAAAACTATTTTTAAAAAATTCATCGAAAGTCAGACTGCATGTTATATTACATAGGTGGGTTTTTTTAAAAAGAAATAATTACTAGGATAAAGCTCTTCTGGGTGCTTGTGTAATTCCAAAACAAACAATTTTCCTTAAAAGTGTCTCTAGGTATTTATTGGAGAGAAGGAAGGAGGGAAATTAAAACTGACCAAGCAATTTAATTTATAAATATAACTTTCTGTATATATTTTTTTCAATCAAGCATTTGTAAGGATTTTCAGCAAGCAGGCTTTACACACATGTATGGAAGCTAAATGAATATGGATAGACCACAACAGGTCCCAAGAGTTGTTACTGTCTATTGGGTCAATAATATGTAAACTGAGAAGGATTTACAAGCTGGACCATAATGGCTCCTCAGGACCCATTACTTTCTGATGGGTAAATAATACATGTTTTCTAAACTATTGCCATGCCAAAATATGTGTTTGCCCTTCAGGCTGTAAAGGTTCCAAATAAACCAATAGGATTTATCAGATAAATAATACATTTACAGAAGGAAAATACATGTTTAACTGAACAAATAATGCACTTAAATGCTGACCAAAAGATGAATAGAGATGCCCCTAGATATTGTACATATTTAGAAGTGTATTGGAAACCAATGAGCAAGAAAAAAGGGACTTGCAGTAACTAAATAGAAAATAAATTAGTAGGGATGAGGGGGATTTTCCCCCTTCCTGGTATTTTCCCAGAAAAGTGATTTTCCTCCTTCCCCCCCAACTTTTTCTGCAAGTATTTGCAGACAGCTGTCTGAAATATTTCTCAAAAATCAAACCCATATTCAGACAAAGTAAAAGTTACTGAAACGCTGTGCATACAAGAAGCAACCACAGATGTTACAGCCTTCTGGGCTGTAAAGGCTGTCACACTTCTCAAGTGGTCTGCATTTCATGGGACATCCTGTTATTAAGCCATTTTCCTGACCGTGTCCCAGGACACTGCTCTCACATCATGCTTGTTGTCTGTGGACTGTCTGATCTCCTCGTACTTTCCTCCCAGCTTTGGCCAAAGCACATGAGCAATGCTGGGAGGGAAGCACCGATCAAAAGCATGAGAATTAACCTGATGATGTTGGGAAATGCTGAACTGCGATCCCAGTGCTTGGGAAGGGGAGATAACGCACAGGGATGGTGCAGACAGCACCAAGGAGGAAGGAACAACAACAAAACCTGAAAGGGAAGAAGCTGATGGCAAAGACAAAAGGCAAAGGAGGAAAGGAAAGATGAAAGGACCACAGACATGAGAAAAAAAAAAAAAAAAGAAAAAAAGAAAAAAAAATAGAAGCAGAACAAGATGTCCTGCATTTCAGAATTTGAGATTCTGCAGAAAAAAACTTTATCTCTCCCAGAATCCTCAGGAATTGTGAAACGTGGTTGAATAATTAGCAAAAATAATTAGTTCAAGTGTAACACCAAAAACAAGCTCAAGAAGTACTCTAATGGCCCACCTCTACACTCACACATTTTCTGTGGGCATTTTAAACACAGAGGTAGTTCTGCTTATTTTATGCTATGCATTCGTTAGTATCCGATGCCAGGAATGAAAGAACATGCTACAACACTCCTTTATCTCACATAGGGAAAGCACAGTCTAGTCGTGACATTACTGGCAAATCTTGATTAAAATTAACCAGTTACAAAACAGTGGCTTTGGAAGGAAGAACCAATCAACAACTAAATTTAATAAAAACTGAAATAGCAGCAACAACCAAAAGACGGACTGTAGCGGGGAAAGGTGCTGTGCTTGAAGACTGCGTGAAAGGAGCACAGGTGATCAAGCTTCAGAGCCTCTACTTCCAGCAAAGCTCTAATTTCAACCAGCAGCAGGCAGCTAAAAGAAAGGCTGCCACGGCTGGCAAGGAATTCAGTGTTATTTTTGTCCTGCGGCCCAGGTAAACCTTTACAGTTGGGTGAGGAAGGGATAGATATCGAAGCAAGCCAAATACTTGAACAAGACCTACATTTAGTCACAGCAGCAAAACCGTTCTTGTTTCTCTTCGACTGTTTGGAGAACACTTCCTAAAGGGAAGGTGGCGAAGCTTGTATCGTTACCCTTTTCAGAAAGGATCCTGCTGAATAAAGAATTTCTTTCATATCTGCAGGAATGACAAAATGAACAAGATTCTCCAAAGGGCACTTTGCAACCCTTTGTTTCTTACGTTAACAATAATTCTTGAAACAATAGGCCTGGACAAATCATCGCTTGTTCATTGCTCCAGATACAAAGGAAATTCTATATTCAATCTCAACTTCCTTCAGCAACATTCAAATCTCACCTTTGACATTCAACAGAATATGAAAGAGAATTTTGTCTCTATTTTCATTTAAAAAAAAACTTTTAACAGTTTCTTTGCACTGGAGGGCAATGTTTTAGCAGCTAAAATAATTCATATTTTACAATAAGTTACAACTGGTGAAGCGTTGGGGAATATATCTGTTTCACTAATGTATTTGTCCTGCAAAAAGAAAGATGAGACTGTTGTAGTTTGCCAAGGTTTTTAAAAAGAAATTTAATGGGCATGCTCTGGGATCTAAAAAGTTCCAGTTTGACCTCCATCTTCCACAACCAGTCAATAATAAAAATCAGCAGGGCAACATTAAATGATGAAATAAAGTTTCCTTTCTGAAAAATGTATAAACCTTTTCTGGACAGCTCTTAAGTTAACAAGGTGTTAATAAAAATCTAGGCATATTAATGCAATGTCCAAGCATGTCTCTCCAAAGGAATCTACCACCACCCACAGCCATCTTTATATAGCATGCAGAATCATGGACAATAAACCCTCTTGAAGACTAATAGTGTGCAATAAATAATCTTGAGAAAAACTTCCTGCATGCTTTAAATAGCCCACAAACAGTGTTCAAAGATGCAGGAATTTAGCATTAGTTTCAAAATTAGAAGAATGCATCTACTGGAAAAAAAATAAAATGCGAGATTTACATTCAGAATTAATCCTTCCCAATTATTAGCTCACACATTGTAAAGGATGACATAACTTAACATGGGATCAAAAAATGGCAGGTTATAATTTTATTTATAATATGTACCCATTATCAGGCATAAATTAGTTACATCTACACCCTTCAATCAGCAAAAAATCAAAGTCTGCTGGGCGGGGAGGTACAAGATCCAAAGGTCACTTACCTAAAACTCAGGGTTCACTCAGGTTGCATTGCCATATTTTATTTTGCAGTGGTCATGGCTCAAGGTGTACCAACCTCCTATCATACCACTTACCCCTGGTCATCTAAATACTCAAGACCTTTGATGACTGGGACTTACCCTCATCCTTTAAGGTATACCTATTTAAAAGCACATTTGCCTTCCTGACATTCCTCTGAAATTTCTGATGGGCCAGTCTTACCCTCAGAATTAAAATCCTGCTTAATATCCATTGCTGCAAGTTACCCACTATTTCCTCACATTATTAAACAATAACAGTTGTAGGTGAAACAATTAACTTAAAAACCAAATTCGGGCTCCTGAGGCAAGTCCTGGTCTATAATCCTTTTTCCTTGCTTCCAATTTCCTGTCTGGGAGTTTCCATAAGGAGGAAAGACTGTTGTGACTCACCTGAAGATGGTCCTGTCTTGGTGCCCTTTATCTGGGCCACCTAGACTCTCCATTTGGTAACCAACTGGGATATTTTCCCATATCAAAGCTTTCCTATTTCAAAGCTTAGGACATCCGTAATTTTTAACTGTGTTATATGTATACCTAGCCTAAACTAAACATGTATTAAAATCGGTAGAGTGCATCAGAAAAACTCATCAAATACATGGACCATCAAAACAAATTTTTAAGAGTGCAATGGTGAAAGGAAATCCCTACATTCAAACAGCCACACCTGCCTTGAACACTGAACCATACAGATCAGAAAGTAAAAAAAAAAATAATGTGTGTTCTGCTTGTTTTTGCTAATCTTCGAAAATCACTAACACTTTACTCCTCAGAACTGATAATTCTCACCTGCCTCATGTTTACCTCCTCCTGCCTTTGAGGTATAATTCACACCTGTAAAATGCGTTTGAGAATCTGAAACAGCAGTAGAGCGATCCACAAAAGGTGAACTCCCTTCAGCACGAGGCCTGCTAACACCTCACCTGGGCAATGGTTTCTCTTGGTCATAAAAGGCCATACAATTTATAAGAATGAAATCAAACACCTCCATCAGAAATATAAATGCATACTAGATCAGTGAATGTTGCTGATAAGCATATGAAGTCCTTTAAATTGGCCAGAGATAGCAAAAATATAGCACAGCTGTTTCTCAGTACTTCTTAGACCACTTCCTTTGCAAAGGCTGCCTAATCACATTTGCTGCAGTAGTTATGCCATTCCGGTAGCTGGATGGGGGCAATTGGGAGGATATATTCCACAAACACTTTGAGTAGTTACACTGCGCAAAATAATCTGTACTGAAGCAATGTTTCAGGAAGTCTCTAGGTAGCAATCTGCCAGCTGCCTGAGACCTTTTTTGGGTACAGGTTGCATATTTATATTTATAAATATTTATAAAACATTATATTTTAGTATTTTAGAAGGGGTTTTTTTTGAAGTCTTCTGGATCCAAGATGTTATTTATTACTCTTACAAGGAAATGGATCAAATAATCAGTACTGCAATTTAAGTTCTCCACTCTTCTATGTTTCTTATTCATTTGCTATGTTTTAGGAAAGGAATGAAAACACAGTCTGGTAACAGAACTTCTTTGCACAAGTTCAAAGACTGATATATAACTCATTAACAGGATTTGTCATACTTCTGTCAAAGCCAGCCAAGTAAATTGTTTCTAGACTTCACTTTTATCCCATGCAAATGCTGAAATTCTGAACAAGTTGAATATTTAACACTCCCTCCTACTCTGTCCCCAGGAAAAGCCTTCTGATGTCAAACATTCCTCACGTAGAAAGGCAGTTTTGGAAAGTCATCATGAAACTTTTCCAGGGGAACTGTGAACCACAGCCTGAGACTTAGCTTTGCCATCAAGAGGCCTGAACAGAAGGTGTTCAGAAGACTGTAGTGTTTTGAGATTCAAAACACTCACAGTGGTGCAGGGATAATCTTCTCTTGGGATGCCTGTGGTCTGCAAGGTGAAGCGTTGTGCTGTAGCCTGCCAAAAATCAGTAGTTTGTTAGCGTACTTCACCCAGCTGAGAGACATAAAAGCCTGACAAGCTTCAGAGAGACACTGGAGCCAAACCTGGCCTCACCACCGCCCCAGCGGGATTTGTCCTGACAGAACGGCATTCCGCTCCCGCCACTTTGCTTCTGCAGTTATTAATCTCCAGAGGACTGGTGCAGCTCGGAAATTTGACAGGGCATCTATGAGCTCGAGGCCAGTGCACAAGGTAAGGGGGAGGACGGGGAGCAGAGCAGTGGTGGCCAGGGCAACACCCCAGTCCTCACTCTAGTGAAAACCTCAGGTGCTGTGGGCACCCACTGAGAATGAAGAAGATATTTTCAGCAAGATGCATGAACTTTGCTTGGAAATAACCCTTCTGTATGAACCTCTGGCTAATACAGGAGGTGAGTAATAAATATCCAATGCGCAATTCCATCCTACACACCTCCCTCTAGCACAGAACTGAAAAAAAACAAAAAAACCCTTGCTGTTCCACTGTTTTTTAATCCACCCTAGACCCTCTTAACTACTGGGTGGTCTGTTAGCCTACCCCGCCACCCCACAGGTTCCCAGCTCCTTGGGTTTGGGTTTGCTTTGCTGATCCCCTGCCTCCCCCACACTGGACCTCTGTTTTCTGGGGTCTCCAGGCCCAGGAGCAGCTTGTGGGAAGCTCAGCAGTTTCACCATCACACTTGGATTCTGAAGATCAGGCATAGTATTAACCTTTTCCTCCCCCAAACTGCACTAAATCTATGTGCTTTTAGAGGGTTAGATTCACCTCCATGAAGGCTAGATATTTAACACGTGTTTAAGTTAGAAAGCAAACACTGAAGGAACCAGTGAATTAGTTTCCCCACTCTGAACGTGCTCTGAGCCTGCCCCTCAAAAATTGCTCAAATTCAGTCTACCTTTGAACCTATTTTTATTTTCTAAATACATACGGAGGAAAAAATAGAATGAAAATAAATAGAAATATAGGCATACACATTCACACTCTGTATCTATATTAAGGACATACCTCTTGCTGAATTACTGATTGATCTGGTCTGCTATATTAGCATTTGAAACAGATATGCTAACATTTTCCAGAAAGGGGAGATGGCAAGGAGTAGGGGTTTACCAGCGAGCAAAAATCCCCATTCTGGTGCTTCAAAATCCACATTTTGGCCACTGCATGTTTTAAACATATACACTTAACTGTGATGGGGAAAATACCCTTTTTTTTTAAAAAAAAAAAAAAAAAAAGGCAGAACCTTGGAGCTGTGCATGGATTTTTTTCCCTTAAAACTTATACGAAACTAACCCCAAACTTGAGCAAGCCCCATAATACAATGCTGTTCTTGTCATGAGCTCTGAATCCGCTCCACAGCACATAGTGTACGTATTGAAAAACAGCTGTTGGGTGACAGACTGCTAGCTGGGAAGTTGGAGCTGAGTGAAGTGGTTAACCCACATCCCTTCCCCACTGATAAAGTGCTTTGATAAGCAGGCCATACTGGTGAAAGCTAGCAAAAAAGAGCCAGGGCTGAGACTTTCAGGAATGAATGTAAGACTTGTTTGGTGGAAGCAACCTGAATCTCTAGCACAGCCTTCTCCAGTTGTTGTTTTTTACCCACCCGTCCCCAGTTACTTTTAGTACACGCTCCTTCTTTCTGTTTGCAGCAGAACCAATTCTTTGATATGTCAAAGCAATATCCTGTACGTATGGGAAATAAAACCAGAAAAGTCTGCTAAAAAGTTTCCCTTACTGCAATGTTTTATAACAGAGTTTTCCACAGTTCAAAATGTTACTAGTGGTGCAGCAATAAAAAAAAAAAAAACCTCGAAAAAGCATGGCTGGACTAACCACAAGCAAGAAACACATGGGCATAATTTTTTTGCTATTTTATTAACAAAAAGTAATTCAAAGAAAAAAAAAAGATTTCTTGTGATTAATTTCTGAGCTTCAACTAAGCACTTTGGATATAAACTTGTTAATTAAATACAGATGTCATGCAGACATGTAGGAAAAACCTATTTCTCCTTTCACAAATCTTACATTTTAGAAATATGTCCGCAAGCTGTACTTATTAACAAAAATCCTACTAATAAAAAGATATTTTTCTCTTAGCATGTCACCTAAGTTGTTTAAGCAGGTCTTACATGCACACGAATTTATAAAGGTTTCTATCCTTCCAATACAGTGGCGTAAAATTCCAATTCAGTTGGAAGCAGGCATATCCAAACTCTCTCTCAAATAAATAATTACCTACATAATAAGGCTGAAAGTTAGCTGTACTGGAGATATACACAAACACAATGTGAAAATTCTTCTTCCACTATGTTCTGGTCTTGGTGTCTCAATAATTCTGGCACTCAACCCCTTTGAAAACTGAAGAAATAAATTACCTAGCAATTGTTGCTTGACCCCAGAAGAACCATGTTATTGCTGTAGATTAACATACAGTTAACTCAGCTGGATTTGCATCAACATGCATGTTAGCCTACGTGTGGAGTAAGATGTATTCCTAAATAACAAAAAAATAAAAGCTCCAGATATACGCTCCTACACACCCTTTTTATTTAATAGTAGATTTGCTGCTGCTGCTTACTATTCTACAGAGATAACATTAATGCAAAATCAGCAGGAAGTATTTAAAGAAGTTTAAATAGTTCTGCAGATGCAAGTTTATAAGAAATACTTCTTATAAGTTTTTTGGTTTTGATTTTTTTCCTTAGTGTTTTAACATACCACTCTGCCTGGTCAAATTTATCAGAAGTAATTTTTGTGTCTGCATTTAATCAAAGAAACAAGTAATTTCTAAATATCTACACTTAGAACATTTGCAAAGGGGGTCAAAAGATTACTAGATGGGGAATACAGCAATACTAGTAGCATTCTGAAAAGCCAATTAGGAATTGTTTAGAAGAAAAATCCTTTCAAGTACACTCTTCACAATACGTAGCTAATGAGAATTGTTTGTTAGTATAAAGCATGTTGATTTTTCAGGAAAGCTAAGTAGAAGTGTAAATGAAGAGTAGTAACAGTCTTCCCTGCTCTTTAATTACAAGCACACTGTTCTAACATTCAGAACATTTACAGTTTTTGTTTTATTCTGTTCTTACCAAGAAAAGGGAGTGGTCAGTCATTTTATTTTCTAACCTTTCTTAACTACCTTCATTAAAAACACAGTTCAGCAAAACTAGAAAATGTTCTCTTTTGCAACAGATCAGAAATCTGAAGAGACTGGATTGTGTGCAGGCTTAATTTGAAACCACTTTATTTGGGCAAAATAAATCCCCACTAAATTGATTGTTAAAGCCAGACAATTAATTGAATCAATTTTATATTGCACAGAGTAACAGACGTCTCACTGTATGACATGCAATACCACAATGTGCTGAATACTCAGATCACCCATGGACAGGAAAAGGGCAATTTGTCTAAGGACATCAAGAAAAAACCATGCAAAAGATGAGAAGAATATTAAGGTCTACTATGGTAAAAAAACCAACCCTAAACCTCAAACCAAATTGAAACAAGAAATAAATGACACCACTTTCAAAATCTCATCCAAAAGTCTTTTCACCAATACATTAAATAATTCACTGTAAATGCCCATGGTTTAAATGAAGGACTTGAAAATGGAGGAGGACTTGAATCTTTTGCTTTCAGCCAGCAGAGGCAGGAGGGCTCCTAGAGGAAAAGGAACAGGCTACAGGATAATAAAAGGCAAAGGAACATCTGGTGAACTTTCTTCTGTGTTACCCACACATAGATAAAGCCCACACAGCTGCTGAAAAGCCAGAGTTGCCGTCCTTTCCATTGATTTAGTCTTTTAGAAGCTGTTTTTATGCGGAATCTACTTACTGGAGAATATATGCAAAAGCTACAGCACTTGTAACACCCAGTGAAGTCCAATAACCCTATTTTCCCAATATGTTATCTTGTTTTGGAAGAACATGATCTGTTTCAGAGAAATACAGTAAAAAATTGCTATGTGTTTACAGGGCTTCAGCACAAATCTGAGACATGCGTGCTTCTGGTTCCTGAGGAGTGCTTCAGGGTCCAGGGAAACTTTCCATTTCAAAAGAAGTTTAGAAAGGTTCTGAAAGCAGGTCCCCAGAGCAAAACTGAAGTATTGCTGTAGCCTGGATAGACAAGCTCAAACTGAGCTGGTATGGACAAATACAAAGCATTGAAAGTAAGTTACAAACTAACATTTGCACCAAAAATCCTGGGACAGATAACTTTGATAGCAGACTTTGACATACAGAAACTTTGCTATCCCAAAGCAGAAGTCCACAGCACCACGTCTCTGTTGTTACTCGTGCTTGTGCTCCTTAGGTGAGCCTTTAGAGAGCTGTACCCCCATCCTGAAAGCTACAGCCTCTGCATCCCTGTCCCCACCACACTGCCCATCACAAAGCCACTGACGTGATTCTCTGTGCTCAGGTACGAAAGGCGACTCAGCCTTTACAAAAAAACTTGCCAGGGTGAATTCTTCCCAACATTCCCCTACCTACCTCTATATAATTATTACTTCTTTAATGAGACAAGGACCAGTAAAGAAGGTAAGAATCACAACCACTGCCTCTACCCAAAATAGGGGAATGGCATCAGACAGTAGAGGACAACTTTAGTACAATCATCCTGGAATTTGACAACTTCTCGACAGGAACCAGCTATGCCAGTGGAGCCATGGATGAATTGGGTTGTTTTTTTCCCATCATGGTGTCACAATTCAGCCACATAAAAAGACATTTTTCTGTAGGTACTTTTTGAAGCAGTACTAAGCTTGAATGAAAAGCTCTGGTTTAGGCTACAAGCAGTGGGATGCTTATGCCTCCTGCCCCTAAGCCATGCTCTTTGGCTTCTTGTCAACTGCCAGCTGTTACTTGTTTTAAATTCGATTTTAAATTCTAGGTTGGGGGCAATATGTGTTTTGCAAAGAAGGAACAAAGTCTAACAACATATCCTATACCTCACTATGTAACAAATAATGAAAGGCCTCATCAGCTTCTTATAGGAGAGCCCATATTAGCAGGCAAGATGCTGTGCTGTTCCTAAAATTGCTGAACCAGGATGACTAGATGGAAGAAACAACCACCAAACTGTTACTTGTGGAAGGAAATTATTGCTGTCATGCAGCACGCACTTGTATCACTGAGCTGGAGTGGAGAAGACTGATCAGAGAATGGGTATTAAGGTCCTGCTCTAGCCTGATGTTCACTTGTGGAAAGACAAAGTAAGAGCAGATATACCTCTCAGTGCCAAATGCAAAGTTTTCTGTAGGAACTCTGTTCTCTGACCCCTGTGAGCTGCTGTGAGCAGGTTATGCCTACAGCCGCCTAAAGTACTCACAAACTGCTTTTGATCATGAAAATTTCAGCTTTTAACATAAACTATCATAGTTATTTGCAGGGCCAAACCCAGAAGACATTTTCCATTTCTTCTTACAAATGCGAACATGTTAAATACCTAGAATGGTGCTAGAAGACCCAAATTAGTCTCCCTTCAAGAGGTCACAGTTTAAAGTTATAATCCCAAGGACATATTAACACTAGAACAAAGTAGAGGCCAGTCACAGTTTTAAAAGATAGCCCTGCAACTCTGTGTAATAATCTGGGTGACCAGCAATGCACTTGACCAGCTTTATATGTTTTTTTCTTATCAGATAGCTTTCTTGTGAGCTTTTTTTCTTGGACAGTTGATCATTTTGCTATCAAACTGATTCAGCTCCTTCCACAGACTTGGGAATTGAGTGTGCCGTAGGAAAAAAAAAAAAAAAAGTTACCCAAGATAGGTCTAACTCTTTCTTAAACAGAAAATGCGCACTGCTTGTAGCCTGAACCAGAGCTTTTCATTCAAGCTTAGTACTACTTCATAAAGTACCTACAAAAAAGGGCTCACTTTAGTTCTGAGTTATTCCCTATTATTTTTAATAATAGAGGACTACAGATAATTCTCTAATCGTTGTGCCAGCAAAGTAGATTTTAAAAAAAAACAATCTAAAACTGAAACAATCCACACAACCACAAGTTCTGTCCTCTTCTCAATGTAACTCTTACGATCACAAATGGAAACTGCATGGGAAAATGTTAAGGGAAAACTGGATCTCTAAATATTTTGCTGTCTCAGTATTTAATAAATTTTGAGGGATAAACCACCCAAGCAAGCAAAACTTCTGCTCTGAAAGGACAACATATTTCTGTAAAAATATATTCTGATAGCTATCTCAGCCTATATTGTGTTATAAAAATTTAAGGCATACTACGAAGCAGGTTTTCCAGCACACTAGTGGAGTGCACATCTTTCAGCTGCTAGTTTTGAAGTTGTAGGACAAGTTTTCATTGCTGACAATATTATGCTTGGGTATGAAACCTGCCCTTTACACATCATCTTGCAAAACAAGCCTCCCTACCTCCAATCCCACCTTTCTTCTCTGACAGCCAAAGACAAGCTACTTGCTTGCTTATTCTGACAAGAACAGGTTTCAGTGCTGCAATAATTACAAAAGAAATATCTAGTAAACAAAGTCCAAACATGACAGAATAAGGCTTCTGGTCCATTTTATCAGAGAACCTTTATGACATGAAAATATGTTGCAGCTTTGCACATATTCAGATGGAGTTAGACACCATTTATTTTAAGAATAGCATGCAGAGATTGTGTAAAAGCTATAATAAAGACATACCCAGACAGAGACACTTCTACCAAATTATGTGCCAGGAGCATGACATAACTGTTGGGATGTCCACAGGAATATCTGGAATTAAGACTTGGAGAAAAAAAATCATATGCTTTTAATGAACACATAAAACCAGCCAGGTTATGTGAAAAATGCAGTCTCAAAGATACAACTACATATAATTAAAATCTCAGTAAAATAAAAGATCTTTAAATCTCACTTTGAAAAATTATGTCCTCTAGTTGTCTCTTTCTGATCTTATGCAAAAGGGAGCACACCATGCAAAAGGAGCATAATAGAAAGCTTATTTGGTCCACAAAACAGACACAAAATAAACTGAATATATTCATTTTATTATCTGGTGAACTATATACATAGCATTCTCCATCAAGATATCATTATTATATGTGATTTCCTAACTTCAAACTTAATTTCTGATTTTGACTTCCTTTTAATCTCATGTTATGCACTGAAATTTATATAAATGTGCCCTTTTTGGCCAAATTAGCAAAAATTTTGAAAATCTAGTGAGATCTTCCTGAGTTTTAAAACTTCCCAAATACTAGCACTTGCTTATAATTAGCAGGTGTATTTCATTGGCCCTTAAAAATACAAGTTCCAAAAACCTCATCAAATCCAGCCCAAACTCAAGCCTCAGACCTAAGGTGACAATATACCCCAACCAGTGTCACTGTTGAATCCCAAAAAGTGACCAGATTAGAGGAGGAGGATCTGGTGATAGTATCACTTGTCAGACCCAGTCCAGGCTCTGTGTACTTCTCCTCACTTGGACGATGAATGTTTTTTATATTCCTATTTCAAACTATGTCCCTGAAACATTAAAACCTTAAAGAGATAGGAATGCTTCCTTTTCCTTAGGATTATAGAAAAACAAATTCTATTAGTAATGGTGTCTCTTAGCAGGAATAACTTACCTAGTTTATATCCTTGGCCCATCACACCGTGACATGATTATAAGAGATCAGTAGATCAGCTGGAGGTAACCAGAGCACCGTGCATAACATCACCACCTCTCTGCACATACATTTGCCTCTTCCCCTCATCCCTGCTGCTGATCAGCTGGCAACACAAGGACGGTCCTTAGAGCATGGCACACCTACACACAGTTTCTACCGTCCCCCTGTTACGAAGCAGGCACTTTCTTCCTGCTCTCTGGTAAAACTTACATTTCACCTTGAGCTTTCCAAAAGCCAGCTGCCGCTGTTCTGCAGGAATCTCAGCATCACCACCATCTCCCACGTTCCAACCTTCCTCAGATCACCGGAAGGCAACGCAAGACACTGGGATGGCCACCAGGAACACAGTAGGAACGCAAATGCTGCACGGGATGGGTCTAGGGCTGCTAGGAAAGGAGTTGGGTCTGCTTTTCCCTACTTTTTGTTATGTGCCATTGCAACACAAAGGTTCTTTTGCCTTTTCCTTTTACCAGACATACAGTAGTTGATTTAAGCTTCCCTGAACAAATAATATTACATAGAAAGTAGCAGCGTGGAGAAGAATGGAACATCTTTCACAAAGCTTCAAATTAGTGAAAAGAGAAAAATTTCCCTGCTTGCATTCTAGTACCCTTAATCTTCCTCCATAATTAAAAACCTGAAATTTATATTAAATGCCTGTAAAAACTGGAATCCTGTAATTTAAAAAAAGGGATGCGCTATTATCTCAGTTAAGATAGCAGAATTTCCTGTTGCAAAAATACATGCAAATAAGTGAGTCAGAGCCCTGAAATTATCATTTTCAGTCATGAAAAGAAAACATTTAATAGATACAACAGTATTAGGCTGCCACTTTACAGTGACCCCTAATCCCAGTACAGTTTAAAACTAACTTTACCTCACTTCAGGGAGATGCTTTTCCAACAAACACTAACATGGATTTTCAGTACTGCATCCAAAGCATGAAAGCCATTTCCCCTCCCTCTCTGAGGGAAATCCCCAACAGAATCCTTTTTTAAGGGGAGAAAAAAAAAATAGGAAAAAAAAAATAAAAATCAGGCTTATACCAGCCTTTTAATTCTGATACATGCCTCAGTTACTGGCAAGGCATCCAGCAGAGTATGAATTGCTTGTTTTTGTTACATTTGGAAAAATTCCAAGGATTAAAAAAAAAAATAAAAAATTCAGAAGTAGTTTGAATGTGTAACAAAACTGATACCCAAGTCACACCCCAGATTACTGCCCTTATGCAATTGACATTGGCCAGAATCCATATAAAAACACACATCTCCTGGCTCCCTGCTCTTAAAACTTTCTCTGTTGAATTTGAAATCTATGCCTTTATTCTTATAGCCAGAGTAACATTATCATATCACAGTGAGAATACCTCTGTAGAAACTCAATACGGCATATTTTCAAAGCCATCCTCCCTTTTTCACACCCAAAAGGACATTATTAAATTATACATCTAACTCTAGGGCCAGTGAGATGGTTATAAAATACAAATTTAAAAGATAGGGAGAAGAACAGAAGTAGATTTATTTTTTTTAATGGAACATGTGCAAAAAGCAGTACCAGTTGTCTGGCAGCTATGTTTACGATGCAGCTTTTAAAAATTACGCTTACTTTTAAAATATGGAATTATTTTTACAACTGTAAACTAATAAATCTTTCTAATCAAACGCAGATCAGTAAATAGAAGATTCAATTTGCACATATGCTCACTTATTTTGAGTATGAGAGTTAACTATTAGCAAAACTGAAATATAAAATTTATCCTGATACTTATACAGGGAATTTTTGTGCTGTATTGCAGACTTTTTATTTTTGAAAGCCAAGGAAGAGTTTTTCAAGATATCAGCCTTATTCCTTTAAATACATCACTGCAACAATAGAAGAATAAAAAAAATCAACTACCAACACCATATTCAATCCGTGATACAAATTCATCTATTGCATTTCAGATTTCTGAATCATTTTACAGAATATGAAATTTCTTTGCTGTGAACAGTAGTGCATATCACTAATAACCATTAATTCAGTGTAGTCTGTGTATCTGACTACTGTTTTCAAAATTACTATGTGTTACACTGAAAAAATTAGGCATTTCCACAGAAGAAAGCAACACGACTTGACAAGCATACTGCACACTAAAGGCATCATCCAACAACATTTTTAGTCTTCCCAAAAATCATGCTAATGGGATACATGATTTTTATTGGAAAGTAAAAAATTTGCTTCATGTGGGTTTCCTTGGAGAAATAAACAGATTTTTGTAAGCTTCCTCGGGAAATGTAAACATACTTAAAGACTCAGAGTTTTAAATGTGTGAATGCCCAATGCCAGGCTTGAAAGACACAAGAGTCATTTTCAGCACTTCTTTCTGCTCCTCCAACATGAAGACGACCAGGAAAAAAGAACATTTTTTGTAAACATGTAACTTGGAATATTTATAGTGATTATAATATTTGTGGTCATCCCCAGTTGATCAAAAATGTGGCAGTCGTACGTAAAACATCTACAAAGGCACATGCTGAAAGCAGCTCAAAATAAACAGGGAGATCAAAGATAGGAGGTCATCAGTTGATGGGGAAATCTTCCTCTTGGCAGAAGGCCAGCTGTATTTTTTTTTTTAAACATAGCAAACAAATAAACAAACCCCAGCTTGTAATATCAAGCAGGTACTCAATTTCCAAGCTATAGAGCAGAGTGACTTCTATGCAAAAGCAAAAAAAAAAAAAAAAAAAATTCTTTGAAACTTTTGTTTCAAGCCACACAGCATTTAGAAGCACTCCTTTGGAAGAAAAGGTCCTAATAAGCTGAAGCAACTCCACTCTGCCCTCAATGAACTTTTTAGAAAAGGCAAGGAATACAAAGGGAAAAAAAAATAGAAACTATTCAGTACTACTGAGTGCATTTTTTGGACCTGTGAATTTAAACATAAGAAGGGCTCATTTCAGCTAAAGTTAAGTTTGTTTCACTCACGTCTCTATAGCTTAATCTATAGCGCAGAAATCACAGTGTGGCCTTTCACTGACAGTACAATGAACTAGATAACCCTTAGCACAAGTTAAGCAAAAAAAAAAAAAAAAAGAAGGTAAAGTTAGTAGCAGATTTCTAGCCTTAATGAGTTGCAGCATAGTAATGCCCTGAAAAAGGGAGCTTCTCTGAAGAAAACATTTTAGTCACATTGGTACTGATACTTCTAGAGCTTCTTAAGACAAATGCTAAAGGAAAAAAGAGACAATACAGGATCTGCAGTACTGATAGGTAAGTGTAATTTTACAGAAAACTTAATTTAAATTGGTCACTCTAGAATTATGCTGAAGTTGCTGAAATCAGAAAGTGACCCTATGCACAAGAATGATGACACACAGACTTACCAAACCCAACAAACTATGCCCTCTCAAGCCAGTCATGATCTTTGCTACTAAATCCAAGTGGTACTGTACAATGATGGGAAGGCCACAACTTGTGGGCAAACACTCAATTTGCTCATAAAATGTCCTTCTCAATGCTATTCTTAAAAAGGTTTTATGTTTTAATTTCTATCTAATCCTACAATGTTTATTCCATCATTTAGCAATCATTGTGTTCTGCATTTTCAAAATGGGATGTCAAAGGCTTAACTAGTTTGTGTAATAAAGGATGGAAAATCATCTTCGAGGCTTCAGTAGTACCACAAAGAAGTACCAGTCTAAATTAAATTAATAACCAATCCAGTTAAGCTATTTAACAAATTTCAGGCAAGATGTATTTTAAATTTCAGAACATAATGCACATATGATTAGTTAGAAGTGTGCAAATACACACCTCCATATCTCTAAATATCGAGTTCATTACACAGTTCATAACCGTGACATACAGTTTATGATTCAAAAAAGTAGAACAAATACTTCTGTTCTAGGACAACCAGCAGAAAGTCTTTATTATTATGTACTATATTATACGTATAATATCCATATTTCAAAAACATAATCCCAAGTATCATATCATATAATCTGGGGAAAAAAACAGATCAACGAAAAATGCTGTTTTCTGTTATCCTCCACATACCATGAACTTAAAATTCAATAATTACCTGACAACAACTTCTTGCCCTTCCCAATCTGCCTTCTTTAAGGGTCAAGACTTTCTGTCACCTAAATCTATATCAGCCTCCACCTATAGACACATACAGGCCAACAGTAAATCCGTGCTGCACGTGGTACCAGAGAAGGACATCCAATTCACAGTCCAGTAGCTGTAAAACTAAAAATCTGGCCGAGTCAGAATTTGGGAAGGTTACCAAAAGGGCTAGCAGGAAACTTGGTTGACGCATGGTGCCAAAAAGAATATGGAGAGTGCAACAAACCTCCATTCTGGCACTTTGGCAAACGAAAGTTTCACAGCACTTATGGTGCAATAACCTGTAATCTAATATATAAAGTTGCCTTTATGTGTGCCCTTCTCACAGGGAATTTTTGTAGGTATTAAGCGCAAGAAGTCCATTTCTTAGTCTCTCAGTGTACAACAATCACCTTATTGTCACTTGGTCCACTGTGCATTGTAAGTCTGATTTCATGTAACAATCTTGCAGCATGCTGTCATGTCTGGGTATAATGACTATGGTATTTGCACTGTTCAAAATCCTACCTCAGGGATGACAGATTCCCCTCCCCTGCTTTCCTCCTTCCTCGTTTCCCCCCCTCTTTGATGGCAGGGCATTTTAATCCAGGCACCTTCACAGCAGAGTGATGACATCATGACCTTTACTTACATTCGGTGCCTGAGATGCAGGATCTGGGCAGTGGTTTAAGGTGTTGAAAGGTATCACTGGTTCACTTCAATGCAGGTGTTTCAGAACTGATCTATCACATTTACGGGGCCAGACTCGGTGAAAAGCCAGTCACTTAAAATATTACATTAAAATGTGCTTCTAGTCACCATTTCTAAAACATTTTCCTCAAATTCTATTGGGAATAATTTGAAAGGTATGTTTTATGCTACAAAGCAATAGGCCACCAGGTGATTTTAACTTTTTCTGACTGGTTTGTTTTCTAGTCAAATTTTGTTTGTCTTTTTGTTTAAGCTCTGCATTTTAATGACAGGGCAAATCAGTCAAGGAAAAATAAACGTAACAAGAAGAGGAAAAAAAATCAATAAAAAATATATTTTTAAGAAATATACATGGAAATAGAGATAAACAGCTAACATTTCAGGGGTTTAGTATGAAAAAAAATTCCTTTTAATGCTACTACTATTAAAGGATATAAATTTCTTACCCAATAGCAACAGAAAATAGGATTGTCAAGCAAGTAATAATCTTGCCAAAACAACAAGCTGGAAAACCCAAGAACCTTTTGCAAGGAAGTTCACAATTCTGATTCACATTTGACCAAAGTTCTGCTGTAGAAGTGGCAGTGTAGACTAGCCACTGTAGACCAGCAGTGGATTAGCATTGTAGACTAATACAGAAGGAAAATAATAATCATATCTAATTTTCAAATGATGAAGAAATTGTTGCTTTACATAAAGATTCTTACTAAATAAGAATATTTAATGAGATCATTTTGAGGATCAAGTCAGCTTCCAATAATTTTCTTCAAAAGATTTCATGAAAACCAGTGATAAAGAATGAATCAAGCACTCAAAGCAATTCCTGTATTTATTTTGTCCAAAAGCCCTATGGACTGTAAGCCATGGACAGTAGTAAGAAGTTGCCTCTCTCTGTTAATAATCGAGAAAAAACCTAATCAGAAAAAAAAAAAATAACCCCACAACATAAAAACCAAATTAACTTCAAATATTGATGTCTAACATAAAAAAAAAATATTTGTGTCTGAAGTTCCAAGGTCTTGAAAGCATATCTCTCTTTTCAACATTTGCTCAAATAAAACAATTCAGGAGTTTTACCATGCAGATCACTATACTTTATCACACTCCATTATTATTTTTTTTTTCCACAAACAAGGGAAATAGTAGGAAATAAGACGTGACAACTGCCTTTTTAGGCAAGTGACAAGACAAGATCAGGTAGACAGTAACCTTGGTGTATTTGGAATCGTTGCATATTCCTCATTAGTATTTAGGATGTTCTTTTCTTTTAGCAAGAAAGACTATTTATAGTCAAAGATTTCTGAAGTTACATCTTTCAGAAATTGATCTATTTACTAGCTAAGTGGAGATAAATCAACCGCTCAAAAGAACATACTATCCTCAGTCAAATGTAGTTAAACTGTGCTGCGTACCAAGAAATGGTTCACAATCTCCCTCAGACAAAAATTAGCAGAAGGGATATCAGCAGGGGCAAGCAGAAGCTCTCCAGTGGTTCCACTATCTAGATGGCACTGCCTCAGCCTTCTAAGTTTGGGCACCTCAAATTCCCTCTAGTTTCCCAGCAGGTATTTTCCCCTCTTCTCCAAATACATATGGAGCTTGCATCCCTGATGTGCATCTTCTGATTTGCTCTCAAGTTTGATGACCAGAACAAAGCTACATGGTTACTCCCCACTCCCCAAAAAATTCTCAAGCAATGGTTGCAATGCAACTGCAAGGAAAAAAAAAAAAAAGGAAATGTTTTCCAAAATATTTAAGCATCCAAAAGATTTAAAACTAATTTTGAAATTAATCATGCCCCTACAAAAGCTGTTCTACTTAGCTAATTGAGTGGGGTCTTCCTTTTTCTACTCAAATCTATATGAGCAGGAACATTTCATTTCAAACGCCCAAAGAAATTTCAGATTTGATTTTTTAATAGGACATATTATTCAGTGTTTACTGCTTGCAGTTATCACTGCTGAAGTTCATTTCAGGCTATTTAGATCAGAAAGGCCATACATAATACAGATTCTGTTTCAATTCCAGCTGCTCTGTTGTCTCTGATTTAGATTGCAATTATTTTGTTAAGCCACATAGTGGTCTTACTCAGCATTGTAAATACCTAAAAGGTTTAATGCCTCTGCCTCCATACCGTAGTCACAAAGTTGTGAAACATCAGACTTCTGAAACTACTAATTTTGACATTGTGCCTTGATCTGGAGGCTGCATTTTCCATAGCTGTCTCACGAAAACATCAAGAAAAATGCCCTCACCTTGATGTTTTCAGAAAGCATAGATGCAGCATTAGACATTCTTTAGAAGAGTCCTATATTTACAAAAGAATCAGGTTAAATTTTAAAAGTAGTATGTGTGCATTAAGCAAAGTCTGGGATTGTACCTTACAGAAATTCACCAATTTAAAATTAATAGGAAACTTGCCACTGGGCATGACGGACTAAGAAATTTCATTTTCTTTCCTGGCTTACTTCAGTCATACCTCCTAGTATTTGTAATCTATTACGTTGTTTCACAAAACACCCCTCCACTTGTTTTGAGATGATATAAAACAAGTACTGATATTTTGATTACCTGCCATTTTCTCGATTTCAACATAAAAAACCTATTAAAAGAATATTAAAAAAAATATTACTACTCAACAGGTATCTCTACCCACTCTGTTACTATAACCTTTCCAAGTCAACTTTCCTGCCATAGGAATATGCTGCCATAAATTAAATACATACACAATCCTCATTGAAAGAATTTGTAAAAAAATGTTAGAAGACATATCCTAATTGTTCTTGTGGAAAACTTTCTGATGTGGTTTTCACATGGTATTCCAGATTTAAGTCAATATCTTTGCCTCCATTCAACAGAATTGAGAAGTTTTGTACATTTGCAAATATGAAATCTAAATTTCTATTTCTCATGCTTCTCATGTAATTTTTAATTCCAACTTATTATTCATCAGCATTGCACACATTGCGTGGAATCATTTAGACACATTTGCTGACACAGGGAATTGATTTATTTTTTCAGATTTATATGATCATCTTGTATGTTTCTCTTTCCACTTCGTGATTTTCATATTAGCATGGTGACTTCAAATGTTCCTTTGATTGCTAACATATATACCATGCATATAACTATATAGCATATTTACTACACCCTTAATGCAGATCACATGGAAGAGCAAACAGTCATCCCCGTTGCTTCAATCCACTACTTTACTTGTAAGTCTAAAAATTTTGTTTTGAATTCAGCTTCAGCGGCCAATTTTTCCCCACTTGACTCTATTTTTCACTGGAGATTATAATCAGCTGTTTCTTTTATTGAATTTATTTCAATAAAAGCCAGAAAAGATTTCTCTACCAACTGATACAACAGCAATAGGCTGAGATCTTTGCACAGCTCACACAGTCTGTGGATAAAAAAAACCAGTGGCATAACCCAAATCCAGTCTTCTGCTACATCAGGTCTTTTCACAGGTCACCACAAGCCCCAATTACTTATTTCTGACTCATTCCATGCCAGGCCAGTTCAAGCCACTTAAAATCATATAAGGGCAGCACACAGTTAAGAAACACATCTTAAGCTCAAGCATTGGCTTATTACTTGGAAATCATTCATCTGTACAGCTTTGTAAGACTTACAAAAGAACACAAGGTGAAGGTAATCGAGAGAGGACCACCAGATGTAGTTATCTGTGGTATTCATCCTGAAAAGCATTTAGCATGTTATCCTTTTCTTTGGATTTTAATAACAGTAAATGCTAACAGCAGAGTGTTAGAGCATATGGTCAGCAGAGGAACAGTGAAACGTTTTACACATTAAGTTAGATTTCAAAACTAGGTGAAGCACTTTTCAGGCATTATAACATTGTTAGCATCATTAAATTTAAAAGCTGGAGTTACTGCTAACAGATTACAGAAGCGACTTTGAACAAGCTACCAAGCTATCCAGTTTCGAGAAATTTTATAGTCAACTTCTGAATGCTAATCTTTGAGAATACCTTTTAAATTTATCTCAAAAGGAGAACAACAGATACACCCTGCTAAGGTACAGATATTTGAAGATATTCAGGAACCTTGCAATAGAAATTACTTAAGATTACTCATCTACATTTAGTCTGAAATCTTACACAAACAGAATTTATTAAATGATTTACAGACTGACCATCCTAAAAATAAAGTATCAGAAAGCCAGTGCAAGACACATCTTAGGCTGCAAATGTTGAAAACAATCTACACAACCAAAATGTGAGACAACAGTAAAAATGGATTATAAAATGATGAGACAATTACGCAGAGGCCAAATGTGTCAATGGCAATTCAAATAAAGGCAATTCAAATAAAGACAATTCAAATAAAGACACCACATTAGGTTTGGGAAATCACCAATTCATTCACTGCCAATTTCTTTTTAATTAGGAGATCTGCCTGGCCTGGGACCTCTTTCCAATTCCTTGCTAATTCAATAATGTATTTATTTATTTCATGCTGCAGATACAGCAATCAATTACAAACCCCGGATTAAGTCCACAGTTTTAACATTATACAGTATTTGGTCTTGACATTCACAGATCCAGGTGAGACCAAGTTTCTGGGTTTTTATTAGTGGCCGCTTCCCAGACTGCAAATCAAACAGTTTCTGGTTTGCCTTACCTACTTAGACTTTTCCTTAACTCACAGAAAAATGGGTTCCTACTGTCAAATTTTAAGCTTTACCTTCTTTCTGTTTGTAAGTTGAGAAACTGAAGAGGCTAACTTTACGCAGGAGCCTTCTACAGTCTAGGAGTTCTATATCCACCCAACTCCTCGGACTGCCCCCTCGCTGCCCATTCTGCTCCAGCATTTGAGCACCTTTTTTCCCCCCTCAAATATACTTTTCATGTTGATAACATTACAATATATCCTAACATAACCAGAACACAAGGCATCCTGAGTAGGTCATTAACATCTCATTCTTTGAACACTTGAAAACTAGATTCTAATTTTTATCCCTTTCTACCCGAAATTACCTTGCAAGTTGCAAAACACTTGGAAATATCCACATAACCCTTCGCTTTATGTCATGTGTTTTACCTGCCTGAAAACTGGAGGCTATTAAAAAAAACAAAACAGGGGCAGTTCTTAATGCAATGCTAAAACAAGGAACACAAGAGCCCAGCCCTAGTATGGACATACACATTTTTATTCACATGGAACTGAGGTTCACCAGAAGCTCCTGGAGCACTTCTCGATGGACTTGCTACTGCCCCATGGCACGCAGGCAGGGGCTGCAGTACGTAACATATGCTGGGCACCTGGGCAAGCCTAAAGGTACCCCAATCAGCGGTCTCACAGAAGCAGGATTTTTGGCCGTACTGAGGTCCAATAGAGGAGCAGCTGCTGCAGTGCCCAGGGAAAACTAAGTGACCTGGTCCCTTCCCTTTGAGATTCCTGACTTACAGAAGACCTTCCCTTTGGCATGCCCTTTCAATCACAGCATGCAACAGAAAATGCAGTATAGCAACACCAGCAGTCTAAAGAACCACATTAAGCAAATACTGTCATTATTTTTATGCATTATCTCCTGGTGGCAAACAATTCTTTCCTACTTATACTATTACAAATATGACATCACACTTTGTTTCCTGCTGGGATACTCTTGCACAGATATATCAAGCCTGTGCTCTGCCAGCACCAAAACCAAAATTAGCTGCCTGATCCCCAACAAAAAAAGAAGAAAACTCTAAATACTTAGTAAACAGATGTTGAAGTTGTATAATTTAAACTCCCCTCCATCAGACTACGGTTTTAGAGGCACTGTTTTAATAAACCTTGCTGTAGAAAACAGAATTTAAATATTTTATTTATGACTGTATGTTCCAAACTAAGGGTGAAAGGGAAAAAACCATGCACACCTAAATATAATGGGTAATTTACTGTGGAAAAAAAACATACAAAAGGAAAATTTTTAACTCCTGTTGTACAATTTGTTTCAGAAACATGTTAACAATGTAGGAAAAAACCCCTCAATGCCATTTATAAGGCTAACTCTCGCAGGCATGTTCCAAGTCCAATAAAGAAGGTTAATGCTACAATGGCAGTCAGAAACATGCAAGTCAAAACACAATCTAGGAGGAACAAAGCACCCCATACAATCCAAATTTCAGCAGCACTAAATAATATCCCACCTGTCAGTATGTCAAACAGCTTGGCGTGTTTCCATTACAAGACAAAAGTCACTTTTGTTTGTGTGTCAAATGTGCTCTGAGCAAAAGGGAAAAAAAAAAAAAGAAAGAGAAAGAGAAAAGCTTTTGGAGAGTAGAGACAGTTCCGAGAGGTTAAAAAAAAAACACACCCAAGTAATAAATAACAATCATGGTTACCACCTTTGTGTTTGTGTTCAAAAATAGCGTTTGGTCAGCCAGATGTTACAAATATAGTTACAAACACACGTAATGAACAAATTTAGACATCATTGATGCATGGAAGATAACACAGGGTGGAACATACCCTGCAACTTAAAAAATTATCTGCAATTTACAAATGAGATCCAAAGAGAAATGTTTGTACATTAGTACCTCATGTTTTCCATTTCTCTAAGAATTTTTGTGTGCTGATTTATATTTTTCCTATGACCAGGGAAGAGGAGAGGGAAAGAAAGAGGGTGGACAACATGACCTAGTGTTGCCTTTTGATTGCCTAATATAATTTCACAAAATAAATTGATTTTTAATTTTTTTTTTAATCATCTGTTCCATTTATTTTAAACACAAACGTTGAACTTGAACAAACAGTGACATAACGGATCACTTTTGTCTCACTACAAGATGAGGTGCCTTACCAAGGAAGCAGACAATCTGTCACTGGTTTTAAAACTCTTGGTTTAGTATACTCTCTAGCAATAACAATAATTACTTTATTTCAGAGCGTAGGCTGTCAGACTACTTGATTTGGGGGACAAGAAAAATCAGAGTTGGAAAACGCAAATGGAAAGATAGATGGCAATACTTTACCATTCTGTCCGTGGATGTCAAAGAACTTTACAGCTGTGAATTATAAGCCGACTCATCATGGGAGACAAGCACTATTTAATTATGACAGTCATTCCTAATAAGATGATAAAAGCAGCCCCCACCCCAAATTCATTGCATTACTTTACAATCAGGAAAAAAAATTAACCACAGAGGAACACAACAGAATATTTAGAATTGCAGGAAAGCATTTTAAGTTACCAAAAAATTTACTACACTTAGGTTATCCCTGAATAACCAGGAATCCCGCACTTCCTCTGTGTCATTTATCTCAGCCATAAATTCCCAGATGAGCCTCAGGGGTTTTTCAGCTTCAGCTGAGCCTGGACTCCCTGGTAAAGGAGCGGGGAGAAGGACTAACAGCTCCCTGTCCAAGAAGCCTCTGCAAGACCCGGCAGAGAAGCCACTCAAACCGCTACAGAGATCATGCCTTACACTGCTGCACATAGGGCTGCAAAAATGTGCAACATCAGCAGGTTTTCAGAGCAGCCTAAGTTATACAAGGAACCTTTCCCATGTTTCAAGCAGCTATCTTAAATTGTCCTTAATCTGCTTTAACTAATTCCATAAATTTATCATGGAAGCGTAATCCAGAATCTCACCCAGCCAGATACATAGGCATTAAGCAGCTTTGTAAACACACTAACTGGTATGAAACTTTCCAGTTGCCTACTTCAACTCTTAGATCGACTTCCCTCTCTAAAAGGCTACCCTAAGAATTTTAGGTAATAGTTCCTGTTGCTGTTTGAATCACTTCTGGGTGGTTTCTGATACTGGGATCAAGATTCAGAGTGCGAGATTCACAGAAAAATATAATCTTTTTATTTGTGGAAACAAAAACCCACAAAAATACATAGTCAAATGAACTTTGGAGTACTGACTTCAGTCAACAGAAAACTGAGTAATAAACAAATCTGAGATAGTATTTAACGTTACCGCAAATAGTGTGAAGTGTGTGAGTGAAGATAAAAATGCACCAAAAAAAGGAAAAAATTCCTAGATCCTGTAAATTAGAAGCCAGCCATGCACAGAAAAATGTCAGTTTAACAGAAGAAAAAAAAATCCTCATACTTTGCAAAATAACTGTACACAGTTTTGGCACCTTCTTAAAGCATCTACACCTGGACACTGGAGAGTGTAAAATATGAATCATAACATACTATGTAGCATTATGCAAGAAAGCATGGGCTCAATAACACTGGTACGTAACCAACTAAATCCTTTAACCTTTTTAGCTGGATGTTTTGCCTAGAATATTTTCAGAACATTGGCAACCAAAGGAACCCTTCTGGAAACAACTCAGTGACAAATACCCGATCTCACAACTTCGGCTCCTGTGCAAAGGCGGCATGGGGAAGTCAGGAGGATGGCTATATCCAGTGGCAGCCACCAAATGGCAAGTCAAGATGCTTTCACCTACTTAAAAAAAAAAAGCTAAAAATCCCCTTCTTTACATGAATTAATGTAGAATTCAGGCTCAAAAGCAAAGTCAACGTTCTTTGATTGTATAATTGCTGCAAAAGAGCCAAAATCTATGGTAGTTTTATTTTATTATTATTGTTATTTAAGATCAGTAGGCAACTAACTCTTATTACTAAAATAGATGGAAGGTATTAGGAATGAATGAGATCAACTATCTCATAAGGGAAGTCAAAATATTCAGTCCATTCAAAAAGAAAATGGCAAAGATTTAGAAGATCTTGACAGACTGATTAAAAAAAAAGTAATTCATGTCCAGGACAGAGTAGCCTTTGTGGAATTAATCTCATCTCATGGGGGTCTCAGCCAGAAGGAAAGTTCGACCGTTCTGGAATTCAGACTTCAAATCAGAAGAGAAACTCCTATGGTAAGACACAATTAAATTGCGTTAAAATATACTTTTTAAAATAAACTGTCACATGTATATTTGCATACTCTTTCTTACATAAGCACATGCTCTTTAATTAGAAGGATTCTAATTCTAACAGTGTTGTGATCATCACAGGAGACCACATTTCTCAAAAAAAAAAAAAAAAAAGGAATAACATACTGACATCCTAAGTCAGGAGGCAGGCAAGTTGGTAATATAGCAGCTTCAAAGTAAATTTAAATGGCTTTATGAAGCATGTTAGTCTTTCTATGTCTATATCAAATCATATATTCACCACATGTAGAAAAAAAAAAAGCAAGAAAGTGAAATTCCTCGCCCTACAAAGGTCATTGCAAAGGAGCATGGTGGGAGGAGGGGGAGGGAAATCAGAGGAAAAAGGGGAGAGCTCATAAAATGTTTAAGGTTTAAGGAATAACACTGGAACACATCCAAGATCAATCTCCATTCAATTTCATAATTTTTGGGACAAGCAGCAGGTCCTTCACACTGCATGGAGTAAGATCAAGAAATGCCAAGAACAACAGGCATAATTCTTTCAAGATCATTCCATCAGGATTTTGCAAACAAAACCAGATTGAAATATCTGGGAAAAAAAAAGTTGCTGAAGAGAACAAAATTTTCACTTTGCTCCTCTCTCACCACCATGTTGAAGCTACCTCCCACTATCTCACAAAGATCTTCTAAAAGACAATGAAAGAAGCTGGCAAGCGAACACCCAAGTACCTGAGCGAGGTGAAAAACTGCACTGTTCATTGGTCGCCTTTTTCATACTTTATATGAACCTTCCCAAGATTTAGTTGGTCCTCTTTATGTACTTTTACTACCAGAGGCTCCCTGATCTTGCAATATTAGCTAGCAGTTGTGGGTTTAAACTGCAATGTTTATATTAGGCTGTCAGTGCACAAAGAAAATTAATACAGCTCCCACCTGCAGCCACTGCTGATAGTTTATGCCCATGGCACATGCCTGCAGGATTCAGAACACCTCTGCTGCACCCCTGGGCTCCCGGGGAGGCCTCTCCAAACATCTCCTGTTACATTTGGTCTCCATGGTATCCCCATTGGGCAGAACCAGGACTGGATTTAGGCACAGGCGGCAGTAATCTAGAGCAGCAAATTGCTGGGGAGCAGCAAAAAAAACCCCAAATCCCAAATGAAGGTATTCATGGCCATATGCTGTGTTATGTCAGATGGCTGGAGAGCCAAGGAGGCTGCTATTGCCCCAATGGGAGAGGTTTGGATGAGGCAGCAGCCTTTCCTGGCTCCAGCAGGAGTTGCCACCAACTCCTATTCCCATCTGTGGTGACAAAATTAATTTCTGCCTACACCACACAGAAATTTTGCACTGTCTCCAATAGAACAGTATACCTATAAGTCCTCAAACAATCAATCTTTGACAGGAACTAAAAACATTAAACTTGTATATTATAACAGGTACAGATGAGACTGGTCTTACCTGGTTTCAGAACCCCATTTTGTTTATTTCCAGGAAGAGTTATATATTATCAGATCCCCTGAGTTTTATGCCTTTGCTTAAAATTCCAGTTCACGGCAAAGAGATCCTCAAAACTCACTAGAAAATGTTACTAATGGAAATCTTCAAAGTTTTATTCAGTTATAGTTATAACTCCCTTCACAATTTTGTACTTTTGTGATTTTCAAAGTTTCTTTTTTTAAAATCAGATTTATGATGCTTAACTGCATGAGACTGTCCATACTGCAACAATTGTTAAATCATGTGAAGGATCAGAAACTGGAAGCAGCTAAACAGTCTATGTCACATGTTTTAATATAAGTTTTTTATTCGATTCTGTTGCTTTCTTCCTTGAAAGTGAATTATGAAAAAGGAAGCAGTATTTTTCAGTCACATACCTATTCTAACATTGAAGATGTCAAGAAATCTACTTTCATTAAAGAAAGAACTTCATGACAGCTGTGACTGTCAAAGCAAGTATGTATGTGTCTTCCCTGTTTCTTGGTCTAGATAGGTTAATCCTGTCCTATTCCTTTATCAGTATTTTGAGATCATACACTAGCATATGGTATGCTTGTAGGATTAAATTTATAACCAGCAAACACAAATAACAACCTCAGCAAGCCAATAGAAGTCAGCTGAAAGGTATGATATAATGGTCAAATGAACATTCATTTAAAAAATAATATTTTACCGGTAATACTAGTTGCTTGATGAAGTTTAATTAGGACCAGAGTTATGACCACAGTTAACTTTGTCATCTCACATTAAAACTCTCAAAAATTTTCTATCAAAGACACAGCTTCTCATGAGTGGTTTCAGTCAGCTTTTTTTGAGAATCAAGGGAAACTCAACAGGTGTTTTTGCAAAGAAGAGTGAGGAAAAAACGTACTTCAGATTACAATTTAATAGTTAGCATTTTTGGCAATAAATAAAACATACTCATCATGTATCCGTGAACACAAATAGTCCTTTTTAAAGAAGACACAATGTATAGAAAAAATTGTTCCAAGTAGTGAAGAACTGAATTAGACTGTGCATAGAGCATCTGTTAATAGTTTAGCAGATCTTTATAAAACATTAATTCTTCCTAATATTACAGTGAGTAAAACATCACCTCAGTCTGACAAAATTTTGGGTTTTATCTATGATGGTCTGCAGAAGAACATTACTGAAAAATCTCAAAAGCAGAAGATGATTAGGCATCCTTTCTCAAGTTTAGTGCACAACTCAACAATTAAACTCTCTTGTGTGCGGGTAAATGCAAGAGAATGGCGAGACAGATTATTGCATTTTAAACACCCTGTTCCTGGAGTCCCATGATAAAAAAGATGGGATTCCTTCATTTTAAAAAGCCAGAAATATATAATGTCTACTATTTAAGACTGTACAGAAGCTTTCTAAGAAAGAACACTATACACTAGGGACTACAACACAAAAAGACAATATACAACTATGGCTAAAACCACATGATTTTGAGTAACTGGATTAGTAATAGCAGAAAAACTATTTCAAGGTATACCTATTAGGTAGGCTAAATTCCAGCAGTCCCAGCAGAAGTACTTGCCAAGCAGAAGAGGGATGCTTCCCCCATGAGCGCTGGCTTATCACAACGCTTGTGGCTGAACTTTCTGTTTGAAACAGCGACAAGAAAACATGGTGCAAGTTACAAGAGTCTAGCACCTGTTCCACCTGAGTATAGCAGAAACAAGGTGGCTATGCCAGAGGAGAGCACGCATGTTCATGTATATAGGAAAAATACTTCTAAAACATGGAAGCACTTCACATAGCATTGAAGTTATGACCCATTTTCTCTAGCAGAAAGCTTTTTTGCCTCAGTGGACAGGAAGCCTCCTGCAAATGCATCCCTGAAGCCTCACTGTAGTGCTGTCCAACCCACCCCAAGAGAGGAACGAGCTTGCTCCTGGCTGCATCTGTTCTGCAGATGCGGCACTGCCGCCTTTCACCCATCCTTAAGGGAACAGCCTATGGACACCAAAGTGTGAAATCCATCTTGTCCCACATGTTTTACTACCAGCTCAATACGTGCTCCAACATTCCCATTTTATCTCAGTGAGGCGTGAACTTCAGTGACGGGCTAGGACCACATAAAAGCTATGAAAACATTGGTTTTCTCCTCATCATGCCCTTTCCCCTTTCCCACACCACCTCCCCCTAAAACGAAAGGAATGGAAGAGGAAGAAAAACTATTGCTTACGTAAATTACTGTTTAAGGGAAAAGCAAAGAAAGGCAGGGGAATGCAAAACTAACTCACCCATACAGTGAACAGATAATATTGAGTAGAACACTGTACTTCCCTAATCAGATGAGCATTAATTGCACGTGTATAACTGACTCAGAGTGACAGTTGCTTCCAAGCGGCATGAAGAAACACACTTTGTCACATGGCAAATTTACTCTTTTGCAGAGTAAACCTCTTTACAATATCTTTGAACATCTTTATTTTGCACATTAAAGGCATTTTCAATGCAGCATTCCATCTGGTGCATTAATAGTAAAATCATACTTGTCTAAACACAACAGTTTTGGCTGATGCCTCAGTATCATTTTGTCCTGTTAAGAAGCTTATATGTTCTCGTTCTTCTGCCACGATCCAAATACCTGCCAGACACTCTCCTTGTTCTGGCCATATTTTTTTCATGAATGAACTTGCCAGTACATTTCAAGGTGATGTTTAAATCACAAGCATAGAATTGTTTTAAATTTGTCACATCTCCCTTTACGTATACAGACGTTCTCTTTACTCCCTCTTCCCATTTATATAATTTGGCAGGAGAAGGAGGGGAGTGTTTGTTTGGGAGATCTTTGGTTGGCTGGTTGGTTTTTACTTTTCCCATGCATCTGTTGTGGTTTTACTCAAAGTGCCAACCATTTAACTAAATTGTGGAGCAGATCATTAGTAGTATTACAAGCTTACTGCTTATTTGTAGAGAGAAAAAAAAGTAACATGACATAATCTGAGTTATATCAAAAGACCTAAAAATGCGTTTTTCTAATGAAAGGAAAGTGTATGCACTCATCTGCTCCCAGAGAAGTATTTTCTTCATACCAGCTTCCTTCTTGAACAGTAAGCAGTGTTTTGTTTTAACTTTTGCAGCTGAGGGAACTGTACTGATGGCTTCTGCCAATATAGAAAGCTCAGGGGAGGAACTATAGTCTCAATTAATGTGATCATAATTAGTTCGTACTCTAATTTACACAATCTTAAGGGATTATATTTGATTAAAGACAAAGGAAAATATTTACAACATTTTTAATGAAGCTTTCACATTTGCTGGTGAAAAACATAAGTTCTAATGCTTTACAGTTTAGAATAACTATGTAATGTCTGTGTGTTACAGTTAAAAGAAGGATCAGCAGCGGGGTGGAAAAAGATCTTAATTACATCTTCAAGAAATGAAGCTGAGAGACAAAGCAGTTGCCTGATGCTTATTAAATATACCTGCTCAGATACATTAAATTAATTCCTTAGCACAACACTTCCCACACCCTGCTTTATAGGTCTCTGATGATCCAGAAGCTCAAAGCGAATGGTCTACAGAACCATATCTTGTTTAAATGTTTTTAATTAAAATCTCAGTAGAAATGCACACAGTTCTCCATGAAAAAGGCAAAGGGTTAACAGTGGCCCATTGGTACAGAAACCACGGGAACCAGTATCCCAGCATGATGTCAAAGGGTACCATGAAAACATAAATACCAGTACAAACTTCACTCAGTAGACTGACGTCAGGATCTCAGGCACTTCAATTTTAAGAAAGGATTGGTCTTTGTATCAGACATCCAGGACTAGCTTTTCCACACCACCTTCGTAATAGTAATATGTGATTGTTTCTTGTACCAGACTAATGGTTGGGTACTGTCAAAGTCTCTTTGACAGTATAAAAAAAATAGGGGCTTTTTTGAACTTGAATTTTTGAGCATGAAGTAGCTCCCTGTAAATGTGCGCACACAATATCCAAACTTTTTATCTGCAAGTCCATCTCTTTAGTAAATATCAGTTTTTCCAACTCTAGGAACAATTGTCAGGGTTTGTTTTTCTTCTTTTAGTTACTCAGGACACTAAGATCTCCCCCATTATTCATGAAAAAGGATTACTTTTTTTCCCCTTTCTTTGCTGATGATCCAATCATCTCCAATACATTTTAAGGTTCAATCAAGTTAACATTTATGTAAGACCAACATAACATATTGGGTTCTCATAACCCACGAGCTGCCTACACCGTACTAGTGAGCACTTTATTTGGAAATTTGTTAACAGCTCAACATCTGTACTTTACCAAAACATTGGTACTGATGAATAACAAGAAAAGGAACACTCAAAGATTCTCCAAGACAATTTAAGAGAAACAAAAATAAAAGGGCACAGGCTTTGTTCTTCAAAGTCTAAATAAGCTTTTGCAGGTGAATAGCAATTGCTTGCATATTGCAAACACAAGAACCAATGAAAATAATTTTCAGTCTATTTGTATACACCATAAATCAGCTAAATAAATCATAACAGAAAGACAGGAGCTTATACCATAAATTGCAAAGTTTTTAACAAGCGAGCATTGCACCACCCTGAGTATCAGAACCTTGGCTTGCCCTCACTTCCCAAGTGTCTATGGTGAGGGAAGAGTTAAAACCCAGGACTGCTACTTTTAGCTTGGTATTTTAGCCATTAGAATGTTTCCTACTAATCTCTTTTTTGCTCTTAAATATTTTTTCAATAGTGTTGATTGCTCCAAGGTTCCTATCTGCAGAACTCTAATGAAACTACAAATAGTATTTAAGCTTAAGATTGAATTATCAAGTATTTTCAGGATATAGAAGGCAGGAAACAGCAACACATTATGTAATTCAGCCATTATATACTGCCATAATAAATATTTAGAAATTCCAAGACTCTCTAAAGAAGCCTTTCGTGCACAGTATCAGCATTCATCCCTTCAGGGTGTAACATGCAGACTGCTTCTCCACAGGGAGTTTTATCTTATTTCATTTTCGTACTGCATTCCACCTCTATGTCGCCAACCAAATTGTTTCCTGTTTTATTGTACAGAAGACCAAGAAAATGTTTAGTAGTCAATATGTACTTATAATGCATACTGATGAAATTTTACCTAGGGCACCTAATATATCTATTGTTTATTTAACTGTAGGAAGAGTCAACAGGGTCACAGATGGTCCAAAATACCGTATTTTTGCACCTAATTTTTATGCTTAATATTTAAAAATACTTTAACAAGTATCGGAATTGCTTAATTTCCATAGTAAAAACTTGGCATTTATGTTTTTATGGGTATTAAATGCTTTGCTCACTTAAGAAGGGACAGTGTCACATAGTTCAGAAGGTACTTTTTAATTTCATCTTTCAAGAACAACATTGCAGCTGTAGCTACATAACAACAATGTATAATTATTATGAACACTGGCACAATCTTCCCCTTCTGAAAAGGGACAGTTTCTCTAGCTGGGTATCATGAAGCACAAGTTTATTTTTAAAATTGGAAAACAATATTCCAAAGTTATATCAAAATAATAATTTTGTTTTTAAAATTTCTCACTTATAAGACATCAAATCTGAAATAACATGTATTAAAAAAATCCTTGCATTTAATTGTGATAAACTGAGCTACAGAGACTTCCCACATCCTAATACAAGTCACTAGACCCATTAGAGTGCAGCACATTAGCTCCTGAAATCTGCAATATCAATGTTATACAAAAGCAAGGACTAACAAAGCTTTAATGGCAGTAACTTGTGTTGTCGATATGTATGATTCACAAAGAACCAATAATTAAAATGTAGCTCTTTCTAAACAACATATTAGTTAGCCCATTACTCAAAAGTGCAATGAAAATTACAACCCTCAGTGCAAAGAGGACTTAAACAAGCTCATGCTGTATTAGAGATGGTTGCAGCTGAAAGCATTATTTTTATATCTACACTTCTGAGAAGAGTCACTACCATCGCCACTGAATACCAATAGTAATTAGCAATTACTGTTGGTAGGCTAAAAAAAAAATGTCACTGCCTAAAACAACTAATGTCTTGTTTTCTATTCAAAAGACGTGTATCAAGTCCCCCAGTTGACACTACAATGAGAGGAGTGGGAAGAAACCATCCTTGCCGCCTTCTGATCAGGCTCCGGCTATGATCAGAAATACACCAAGCAGAGCACTGATTTAACCAGATACATGAAGCGCTATCTGCACCTGTAACACCAATGGAGAAGTATACTGTTGCCCTAGGCAAAAAAAAGTCAACATGAAACTTGGAGCAATAAAAAAAAAACCAACAATTTGTTTTATTATTATTTTTTGAACAAAACAAAAACCCCAGCAACCTCCATGAGCTTGGGTACAGCCACATCATGACTGGAACATGCTAATAATAGTGCCTCACAAAGTAAAAACAGTTATCACATTGCAAAGTCTGACTTATTCTCACAGAGCACAACACTTGAAAAATCCTGAAGCATTTTTTCCAGAGCAGTTTTATAAACATAACATAGTCATTAGAATATGCAAGTATAATTTATAAAGTGACTTATAAAAGTACTTATTACGACTAAATGGCTTTAACACATACATTCTAGTGGGGAAGCATATGAACCTTCTGAGACCAGTCCATCTTTGAACCCTATGCTGTAGCTCATGCTTTGAAGTAGGAAACCATAAATGGAAGTTGTTGCTTTCTTCACTTCACGCACAAGATGAAAGGTCCTTACAAAATGCACATAGGATGCCACGACAACAGATCTTACGAGAAAAGCAGTAAAACAGAGGAGCTACAATCCTTGCTACACAGAACTTCAGACCTATCTTAGCAGCACAGGCCAAAGGGACAACCAACCAGCACACCATCCTACCTTGTTGATGCAGTTAAACTCTGCTGCTTTTCACGATGAAATAAGGCCATTTCTTAAGAGGCAGACGGATACCCTCCCTCTGCAGAAGTTTTAAATGAGCTAGCCCAGGGAACAGCACCATCTTAGCTACAGATACACTGGGACTTGCCTCAAAAGTGTGGATCTCTGGAGGAAGGACTTGAAAAAGTTAGATGTGTAGATTAGAGCGAGGAGGTTCTGGTTTTAAAGATTATTATGCATGAAGGCACTCCTTGTTTGGGGGTAAAACGGTAGAAAGGTAGTTTGTACCCACTGTCAGCTGCTCACTAAAGATCTTAAGTCATCACAGGTGAAGCAGGATGGTAGTTTGCAGGTGGTGAAACAGCCTGAGGGCAAGTAAACAATTTACACTCAACTTCGTTTTCAGCTGAGAGACATACTGTAACAATTTATTATTTTTTTTTCAATCAAAGATTTTCAAATTCCTTTCATAGGTAGAGAATGAAAAACTCAGAGCTATGGGGCAAGTCTACTCTAAATCCAGTGGTATTTAACCAGGAATTATTCAGTAGACATTCCCACTTATAAACTTAAAAAATCAAGTTATTTAAAGACAAAAAAACCCCAACCAAACAAAATGAAGAACCAAACCACAAAACAAGAAAAAAAATACTATTTCTGTACCACTCCACAAGACACTGCTATTTCTGTTTTGGTTTGTTTTAAATATAAAGCCAAAATCAGAGTAGTAGTATTACAGCAAACAGGCTGTGTTACAAGATGTAGAAGGGACTGAAGCAACAGTTTACTCAGGAACCAACACCAGTTGCGTAGCACACAAGTTCCTGCATGCTTGGGATCTTCCTCTTCTGAGCAACACCTGAGAGACATACAGAAAAATAATTCCATAATCTGCTATACTACTAACAATGCATGCTAAAAAGAGATTCTACTGTGGCACCTACAGTATTCAAACAAATCTGGGGTATTTGAAGGTGTCCCTGCTCATTGCAGGGGTTGGACTAGATGACCTTTAAGGTCTCTTCCAACTCAAACCACTCTGTAATTCTATGATTTTATTTAATACACAACGAACAGCCTCGTCCCAGCTCTCTGTCCATGCACCCACCTACATACCTACAATTGGACTTTCCTGACCAGGGGACTACACTAGCCTACAGCTACCTTTTATTTAGGCTTGATAGAGCTGTACAAATTTATTGCTTTTTAAAACTGAATTTAATTCAAAAATTTCATTTTTAAAGTTGCCTGGATAATATTTCTCTTCCAGGAACAAACACCACAGCCTATGATCTGACTTTTGCTCAGTACTGTACCTCTGCAGTGATGGTCTACAGGCAAATAGCTGTTGTGGAGTTCATCTTGTGAAAGGTGAGGTTCACGTCTCCAGCACCTGGGATGAAGCCCAGATATGCTATTAGCAAACAAGACAAATATTCTCAGCATTGACTTGGTACAACAAGGAAGTTCTAGCTCAGGGTGAAGACACTCTTAGCATAACTGTCTGTATTGGTGAAAATTATGCCAGCTTCAGCTTTTGCATACTATGTAGTTGTGCAGTTATAATGAGCTGTGGGCACAAATCACTGTAATAGAGTCTGTGCGTGTAAAATGCTGTACAATTTTCTGATGCAACAGACACTTCTGTGTTTGGTTTGGTTTTTTTTCAAGTAGTCTGACAGAGGACAAATACCCTGGAAAAGTATTCTCCATCTTCCATCATCTTTTAACCATACTGCTTTTGCCAACAGACTTTATTTGAAAGCTGATTTTGGCTAGACAGATGAAGCTGCAGGATAATGCTGTTTATATTTGCCTGTTGTGTTTGGGAGTTTGTTTTTTATTTTGGGTTGTGTTCCCCCACCCCCAATGGGCTAGTATTTCTACCTCTATTATCTCACTGGCCCCTACAACTAATTCAGGTGGATGCCAAATGGCAAAGATAGAAATTTAAGCCATGAAAGACAGTATGTACATATACAGCAGTTAAAATAGAGCTTTGAATTCAAAAAGACTGACATAAGGCATTAGCACTGGGGAGTCTCCATTTACCTTTAAAATCACTTTGTTGACGACAGAGTTAGTAAGTGATCAGCAGTATCAGGATGCTGATGGGGGTTTTGTGCATGAAACCACGACTCAAAAAGCATCATCCCTACACTAAGCCTTGTTTTGATGCTTGCAGGGCATTCGTTTATTTATTATTTTAAAAAAGGTGGGGTCCGGACAGCGACTTTTAGTCTTAAACATGACATACTGGAACATTTTCCTAACTTGGTCTGAGGGGAGGGAGTGTGTGGAAAATCAGTTTCTCTGTCAAAGTGGAAACAGTGCATGTGGCAGATGATATTCTTTTCCAAATTTCACCATATACTTATGTCATACTATTTAACATGCAGACAGATAGGTAGCTTCACTTCCATATGTATCCCATATTCCCCTTCCCACTACGGAAGTCAGACCTGCAAAACTATCCAGAAGCAAGAGTAGGCTGCTACAGATCACCCAGCTTTCAGTGTCTGTATATTTTGTATTTTTACATCTTATTATTGTTGTAGATAGTTGTATGCACTAGCCCCCCTGGGATAAGGTTTGGCCTATTTTTCAAGAGCAACTTGAAGATTAGGAGGTGGGAACAGATGGTTTTATTCAAAGCCTTTTAAATCAGTTCCAAAGTGTAATATTTTCACACACTCCCCATGCTTATCACCTATCTAAAAAGAAATAAAAAAAAAAAAAAAAAAAAAAGAAAAGAAAAAAAAAAAAAAAAAAAAAAAAAAAAACTTAAATCAAAAAGTGACAGAAAAGGAGATAATTCCGTCTGGCTTTTGTATGTTAACTTAG
>KZ505832.1:327421-343808 GCA_002844005.1 Limosa lapponica baueri | reverse complement strand
CTGGGATAAGGTTTGGCCTATTTTTCAAGAGCAACTTGAAGATTAGGAGGTGGGAACAGATGGTTTTATTCAAAGCCTTTTAAATCAGTTCCAAACGAGATTCTATTTTAGTATATGAAAAGATTTTCTCCAAACATCATAGAGTAAAAAAAAAAAAAAAAAAAAAAAAAAAGAGAAAAGAAAGAAAAGAAAAGAAAAAAAAACTTAAATCAAAAAGTGACAGAAAAGGAGATAATTCCGTCTGGCTTTTGTATGTTAACTTAGTAAGTTTTAATAAGTAATGAAAAACCCAATCTACTACACTTGTACTATTATCATTACATTTAGCACATGACATGACAAACACTTGAAATCTTTAGCATTATTAATATAGGGAAAATAGCTTTGATGGCATTCCAAGTAATGCATCTGCGCCACACAATGCAAGTAAGTGTTATAACAATGCAGTTCAACATGTATAAAACGTGGTATCTAATAACAACAATTCAATAAACAGTTAACAGACTACTCTTTTCTGCTATCCTATCTCTTAATAATTTCATGCGTCTTTTGTATAACAGTTTCCCACATAGTACTACAAAAAAAAACAGGGAAAAGAAAGAACATAAAAGTTCAGAGATAAAATACATCTGATTAACAGTCAAAAATAACAGTTCAGATAGTATAGCCTCCAGATTTCATTGCCTGTCAGGCAAGCAATTTCTCACTTTAAACACAGCATTTTAAAAAATAATTACAATATGTTTCCATGTTAAGGGAACTACAGTAATTAGAACCCTGCGGGAAAACTACCATTTTACAAAGATTCTTTAAATCACAGTCATTGATAAAATCAATTATTTCCCTATTGCCTTCTCATTTTCAGTCACAACTTCTAAAGCAAAGTTTTTTAGAACTAGTTCTCAGTGTTATGTGAGAGAATGGGCAAATACACTAATAAATGTACTAATGAAAATTTCAGTAAAGGAAATAAAGTGGGGACAGGCCACTATAGATTGTCAGGAAAAAATGATCTATACACTTAAGCTTTCCCTTATTTATAGGTTATGGTTACAAATAATCACATCTGTCTTAAATTTTTAAAATGTATCTATCTGCATTTATAGAAACAAATTTTTAACTATAATTTTATAACGTACTGACAAAAAGGATATCTTAAATGAGCAGATTTAATTTAGCAAGAATATAGTTTCTGATTTTATGCAAATCTAGTCAGGTTGTACAAATTGCTTTATGTAGGCTGAAAGCTAAATAAAGCAAAAAATTAGCAATAATTCATTAAATCAAGAATCTACAACCACCACCATCACTGCTGTGCAAACAGCAGTCGAATTAAAGCCAAGAAGAGACACGTTAGAAAGCTTAGTCCACAGTGTATTAGTGGAAGTGAATCAAAGATATATTTCCACTTAACTGCTTCATTAAAACAATGTTCTAACATTACAGCATGATACTGCCGTCTAAAAGAGATGTTATAGCCTGAGTAGAGCCCACTTAGGGCTCAGGAGATGCACGAAGTAGCCACCTCTGTGACGGAGGTCTTGCAACACGTTCAATACAGCAGGTAGAGATTAACGCACAAATGAACCGAATGGCACCTAAGCAAAGGCCTAGTGACAGCCAGATTTCCACACACCCATGTGCGCCTTGGGATGTTCTTTTCAAGCTTGTAGGCACAGTGAATGAATGCCACTTCAAAAAGTTTAGAAGTTATTTGTGAAGTTTTTATTCATAATGTTTAATTACATTATGGAAAAAGTTCCTCTTCAAATATTAAAGACAAAACGTTCATCCTTCCACTCCCCACATAAAACCAAAAGGGCCTGCCTACTTAAAAAAAAATATCCAACCATAAATTAAAATTTAAGCTACTTTTAATTAAGGTTCAATTGCTTCCTTGCCTTGAACCGTAATCGTGTTTTCAATATATTGTTCTTGTGATCTTGAAATCTTTAAACTATTTAAACTCCATGGCATTAGAAAGCCACGTTTCACTTTGTAAATAGTGCAGTTTGTGAACATGTTAACATCTAACAGTCAATATGCATATGTAACATGTCATTAAGAAAGATACCTCTCCTGTAAAAATGTTAACATTTGCTTACAGAAGCAAAGTCAACTTTAATCTGTACTTGCTGACAGAGAGGATAATATATTGCAGACAGTTCTGTTTTATCCGTGGGTCTCACTACAGTAAGCTTTTTTTTGCTTCCCCTCCCCGCTACTATTTTGTTTTGGTTTAAAGCAAACCACACTTGGATTAAAAATATTTCAGCTTTATTAAGGAAACCACAGAATCAATGGAATAATTGACCTGTGAATGAGGACAGGTTTTCATGCTAGACAGTGTTACATGCGTTTTTCAACCATTAAAGTGCAACAATATCACTGTTCTTAGATTACTAAATCTACACTGATGCTATCATAAATTACTTCTATTGATCAGTTGCATGTCATTATTATGAAATTTTGATTTCATATGACTGGATGCTAAACATCAGATTTCCAATTATTTATTTTTAGTTGAAGCATTGGAGAGAAAGTTCAAGTCATTTGCTTTGATTTATTTAGTATAAATAAAGAATACCCTACACTAATATTTATAGAGGAATCCTAGTTCAGTACCTTAACCACAAATGTAAGGCAAAAAATTACAAGTAGTAAACTACTTACACAATTTAAACAAGGTTAACAGTATGCAATTCTCCAAAAACTATATAAGTTTTGGTCCTCAACTGACTTGTATGGCATACTTTTAAATCTTAATTAGCATCCAGCATTTACAGTCCAACTTTCTAATGCATATTTCTCATCACTGTAAGCTATCTAATAAAAACATTGCAGCAACAAATATAGTAACACTATAAAATGCAAATACTCACTGGAATTTGCAACATTGAGTAATGATACTCTGATACACCTAAATGTGACAAGACAAAAAATGCACAACACCTAGAAATGCTGATATCTGACCGTAGTCGAAGTATCAGACACAACAATAAGAAAAACCTACAAGCATGAAATACTCCCAAGCGCTGTAGAGAATCCTGTCCAGTGACTTGAGGGGCTTTCAGATCAGACCTTATGACCAGTCAATAAGTTCCATTTTCTTTCATTAAAGTTATCGCAACCAGCTTCAAGAAAATCTAGTATGAGAAAAAAACTGAAAGGTTTTACAGTATTTCTTGTATAGTACATTTGAAAAGAATTCTCATTTATCAGCTATTTACATACCATATTGTTTCAATAAAGCTGTACCTTTTGAAATCTGCAGGAAGAATTATATACCATTTTATTTCAGATAAAACTTGCAAAGACTGCTACAACAATTAAAGTCTATACATGGAAAAGATTACAGTATAGAACAGATCAGTATCATAACTAATTAGCATCTTATGTTATCCTCTACTCAATGGAAATTTTAGTCTCTATTTTTTTAGTGGAATTGGCATTTTAGATAATGTGGTTTTAGTAAACTAACTGAATCTTTCACTAGCTCCATAGACTCAGGTGTGCTGAATGCATGCAATGTTTTGAGGAGCATTTTTTAGAGCTTTGCAATTAAATTTTACTACCCGGCTAACTAAATACAGGTTGCATATGCCTTGTAATTAAAATACATCATTTCTGGAGGATGTTCTTCACCACAGTGGAGTTTCAGAGGCAAGTCAAAGGAAAAATATCACACCAATATGAAATTAGAAAAGCTCCATAGAACTCGCAGCTTGTTACACAAACACACACACAGAGCTTTAAAAAAAATTTCCAGAATATTAAGCATATTAAAATCTTTAAAGTAAAGCTTCAAACCTCTAGCATCCTTTAATTTGTTTTTACATCCTTGTTTGATGCTGTATCCTTTGTTCTGATGCTATGCCAGTGAAATTGCATCACCATGAAGCAACATTATGCAAGAATGTCTGGCTAAAATTAAAATGCTATTTCTCAGCATCACATAGTTACAGAAAAAACGCAGATCAGGCATTCACAATGCAATTATGCAAGCCAATATATTCAGTAAATACTTAATGAAAAAATAAGGTAATGGAAAAGCTAGTATGGAGAGCTGTATAGGAAGATAAACCACCAGACTGCTCCTCCTGTTGCTCTAACTACACTTTTGGAGTCCAAGTCTATTGCCAAAGATGCTCGATACGGCTCCACTTCAAAAAAAGTCAGAGCAATAAAAACTAATAGAAGTTGAGGAGCTCTTCATGCAATGGCAGACAGTACTGAATTTTTTCTTTAAAAAAAAGTTTTTCCAAACAATCTGCTGTTATGTAAAACATACCTAACTTCTGTGCAAAACAAGCAGTATGTTAGGGCACAAACACTGATAAAAATGTTCTCTCTCTCCAGACCCAAGTGTTTCGTACAAGCAGGAATGTTCAGTTGTTACTAAGTTAAAGCTCTTCATCACTTCTGAAGAGAACCAAGAAATTTCCTGAATAACTGTTTTCTGCCTGCTAAAATATAACACAGCAGCATCACAATAAGATTAGACCACAGCAACACTATTTAAACTAATCCGATTCCGAATTCAGATGGATTATCAATAAATACCAGATGTACACTGTTTACAAAGTAAACAATCAACTCGTTCACAGGAGACACTCAGTTAAGATGCAATATTCCATACAGATTCCCTCAAGATCATTGCTATAAACAAAAATAAACACAACACCAAGTGATCCTAAACAACCCAAAATGACAACTTAGATTTTTTCCTACCCAATACATTTTTCAACACGGCTAAATTGAACAACTCTGTCTATTCCCAACATCCACAAAATTTATTTACATCAATGAAGTAGCAAAAAAAAAAAAGTAATAAAAAATTCTTATTACAGTTCTGGAACTCATAAACAAATTATGGTTCATCTTCAACTTCTAAACTGGTCAAGGAAAAATAGAAACTTGTGTCCACAGACTATTGTAACAGTGGAATTAATCCTTGCTGATGCAAACGTATTCTGTCACTCCTGACCACACAGCCGTTCTAAATCATAGGTTCTGTGAGCTTAAATGTGCACGTCTCACTGCAACAGTTCTTTGACAGAAGTGTTTTGTGTGCTTTAAGTTATCTCTTTGCTGGTTTACGCTCTAAGAAAATAAGCAAACCCATTTTTACCACAGAAAATATTTTATTTCTCTTTTTTTGCATTTCTGTAAAACATACTGCGCAGCTTTAAGACACACAGTGCGTTTCTTCCACAGATGAAGGAAGTCGAGAGGATACACGTACATTTTTAAAGCTGCATAAACCACAAAGCCAAACTTACACAGAACAAAGAACAAATCTAGCGTTACTCAGCAAGAAGACTAGAAACATGCACGCACACATACACCCCAGCAGTCCTAATAATCCTAAAGGAAAAAAAGAAATACTGCTTTGTTATGCAAATATACCATTTCAAAATTGAGAAAATTAAATGATGTCATTCAAGCTAATGTCCTTACCTCAATGGAAAAAGAGGCAAGAGACAACAACAATCCTCCCTCCCCACCAACCCACTCACAGACTTCATTTCGGGGAGTTTTTGGCTTAAATAGGAGTCTGTGGCACTTAGTCCCAGGAAGAATTACAGGGAGAGTTTTGGAGCTGCTTATTTTAAAAAGTCTGTGTTTGTTCTGCCAATTTAATTTATCCAAATAATCAATGTAATACATGTTTTATTGCGTATTCAAAGGTATTTCACAGATTCCATTTACAGTATTTAGGACAGCAACTTAGTAAATGGTTTCTAAAAATATAAAGTCAACCACATTATTTCTTCCAAGAATTTAATTAATGTGCATCCATGGAAGCACGTTCAGAGGCACAATAAAATTTTTAAAACAAGATATACCAAATTAATTTAATACTTAGCAAGAGGAAAAAACAGATTAAGGTAGCTTCATATTATTACTCATCCAACAAATCACATGCAATTCCTTCATTTAATAGCAGTGCTTTACCAATGTTCAAATAACAGATATTGCATATTATTGTCATAGCAATATTTTTCCTAAAATTGTGAATGTCATTTTAAGATATTAAATAAAAATAAAAAAAAACAAAACAAAATACATGCAGACCCACTCAGTCAGCCGCATGAACAGTAAATTAACCATAAAGAAAAAGCTCCAGAAGTCTGAGCTATTATATTTGCACTTTCTATAGTGCATGATGAACGATACTGAAAATCACCTACACTCCCATAGACCTGTCTTACCCTCTGATTTCAGTAAACTAGCAGCTAGCACGAGTTGCAACACTTCAAAGTGAATCAAATACACTTTTCTTTAAACCTGTAAGAAATAAATTACATGGTGGTTTGATTTTCCTACTAGCCTGCTGAAGCAGGCGGATGGATCACTAAAATACCAAGTTTGAGAAAAAGAAACATTATATGAGAAACAACTTATTACAATAGAAACCTGCCAGATATCACCAAATTTTTGTAACAATTTTTCAGGCAATTTGGTTTACAGAAAGTAAAACTTTAATTTTGGTCCATCAGAAATACAAAAGGTAAAGCCAATGCTTAGCCAGGATGGTTGCACTCAAAGCTGTAACACAGATACAGTGTTTTGGAACTTTAACATAGCATCCCACATTGACTTTTTAGCCTTGACATAATTTCTAGACTACTCTAGTCACACTATAATAATAATTTCTCAACTTCTCTATCCTCCTACTATGATATCTTAAAAACCCAGGGCTTGAGCAATCATTGACATCAAAGCCTTCAATTCCACCTTTTATTTTCGGATTGTCCTACTACAAAATTTTAGATGCAGATGAGCGTACAACAAAATATGTTAATGCCTAGATGACTACAGCTATTTTGCAGCCACTAATTTTGTACTTAATAAATACTAAGTCAAACGCTATACTACTTTTATTAATCAGACACTTCGAGACAGATCTGCAGCTTGACTCATTTTAATAGCAAATCTAATTTTGGGGATCGGAGCAGAACAGACTGCAGCTCTTTTTCAAAAAATGCTGACATTTGAGCAAGCCTTACCAAAGAATTCCTGCCTGATTGAGGACTGACATTTCCTTTCTCTAACTCGTTTAACTAAAAAATAGGCATTCTGGCCAACTCCTACAGTACCCCAAGGCAGCTGTATATCACTTTCAGTTGCAACTTGTGAATACTTTCTTTTTCTTTCTGTCTCTTTATTTTGACATGCATATTATGTTAGCTGATTTCAATCATGTTGCATGAGTGGATGACATACCTTAAAAGATTAAGTTTTGCCACCTGGGACTATTCCAGAAATTCAGTACTTTATAGCATCTCATACCCTTCTTCATCCTCTATTCGCCCGCATTATCAATAGTAGCTTTCTTTCCTATTTTATGCCTAACGACAAGTTGTTCAAGGCTGCAGTTGATGCAAGTCAGCTTGAAGTGTCATTCCCCTCTCATTCGCATTACAGGACTGAGCTGCTCCATTGTGTGCAACGCTCTGCTGCCATCTATACGACACAAGAAATACAACACCACGAATACCGCAAGTGGTTTTGCCTTCCCTTTCCCCAGCTTTCTCTTCCCTGCAGCAGCTGTTTGAAGAAAACTATCAGGGAAGTTTTTGATCACCCCTCCCCACTCATGCCCAGATACAAAAATCACTTCAGCCGTTATTTTTGTACTTAGAAATAGCTATAATTAAAGAAGAGATTTGGTTGTTGAAAATAAGAATAGAATTATATAATAAACCACTCTTCCCTAAAAAGAGAATCCAATTTAACAACCTTCTTCCATTTATAACCTCAAACAAGAGGCCAGTTCTAAAGTTTCTTCAAAAGCCATTATTTTAAAATTTGTAATTTAATTATGTAGCAATAGAGTTCATTGAAGGCTACAGCTATCCAGACCTAACTGCGGCCATGGCATAGAAGGAACATGCATTCGCCGTCCATCCCCCTTCATTGCACCAGACTTAAAATTCAGAAGTCAGTTCGGAAGTCAAATTACAGAGCCTTAAAGCAGAAACCACACACAAAGCATGAGATGAAGGAGGTGGTACTTTATCCATCATCGGGGTCACAAAGATAAACACCACTTCATTCATCACAGGGTTCAGCCTGCTTCGTATGCGATCGCACAACACAGGAACAGCGGCTAAAAAATGTCCCTAACTTGCATTTGTAAAACATCATGCAAGAGACACCCACTGAAGCCAAAAAAAAAAAAAAAAATCAAAAGGAATCTATAATCTTCAGTTACAGCTTACATTCTGCTTTTTAATTACCAAGCCATACGGAAAAGTCCTGTTTCAGGGCTTGGTCTGGTCCTTTTCACATCCCTGATTAAATACTCAAATGGTATTCATTTTTCTACATGGTTGCTTTCCCAATACACTTTAACTTATTGGTAGAAATGTGCTTCAGCATTTACCTGGAAATGATCCATAAGAAAAAACAACAAAATGAAAGATTAAAAAAGAGCAAAAACATAGCATGTTATTCACACAAACTGTAAATAAGGTGACTGGGATCAAAAAGCACATGAACATTCATGCATTTTTCTATAAAGGGGAAAAAAATACGCCAGCTCATAACAAGAACAGGGAAACAAGGAGGGGTTTGTTGAGGAAGGGAGGGGGTAGCAAGGAGAAAATGAGAGAGGTGTGATAGGAGAGCACAGAGGCAATACCAGCCTGCAAAAGAAGTCATGAGATATCTTCTGTGGTATTAAAACATACCCATAAACATGATACCTTCATTTTCTCATTGGTATTGACATAAATAGTACTTGGTTTGGGCAGCAATTTGTTAATGCTTATATTTGCTAATACATACTAGTACCACTGAGTCCATTATTCCATTGTTCTTTTCATGTATTCATAACTTTTGCAGCCATAATACATATATTTAACTATTAAAGTTAATCTGTTTAATAATATGAATAGGTGCACTAAGTTCCTTCGTAACACTTGGTTTTAAATCTATTTAGTCTGACAATACAAGCTGCAATTACAAAGATTGTGTAAAGTTGCCATAAATATTTAGTGGACGAAGTGAAGAGACATACAAAATTCCAATTGTTAGCTATTACGGGAATTACATTTCTTTCTAGGCCACACACAAAATCTGCTTGAACAGGTACTGCAAGTACTATATTAAAAAAATTGCCTGGAATAATTTAAGTATAAAACTACCTAAAACTTGATTGCTTAAAAGGAATTAGATTACTTAAAGAGTTTAAGCTACACACAGCAGAACAATACATATAAGCATTTGAAAGAAACGCTTGAGAATCTTATTCTGCCCTCTGGTGCACCTCATCCCACAAGGACAAAACAAAACCCAGGAAAGCATCTGAGCAACTCCAGCAGCCTGAAGTTAAAGCAGATAAAGGGTGTGCTGAGGTACATTAAGACTCTTCAGCACCTTACAGGATCATACCCTGGCTGATACCAGCACGAGCAAAAGCAGTAAAGCATTCTGCAGGACAGAAGGTAGCCCAGCTAATTTTTATTCCTTTGTATTTACAGCAGAGGCCCTAATTGCCCTGGCTAAGGACCAAGACCCCATCATGTAAAGCACTGTGCAAATACAGAAATTACTGGTTTGCATAATAATTTTCTAGTGAGGTTGCGCGCATGGGGCTGGTGTTATGAGCTGCCACCACCAGTAAACAGATGACAGGAGATGGACAGGTACCCAAGCACACCACACAACACGGTACCACAGGCCCATGCAGGGATCCTACGCTAATCAGAGGCACCCCAGAGCAGAAGGTTCTATATTTATAGTCTTATTATGGCACAAATCAGGTTTGGAAACTCACTTTTTTGCTAATAAAAGGAACTGCCATACATGTTAAATTAGATGAAATTTGATATCATCTTGAGACAATAAAATATTCTATAAAGCATAACTATAAAATTCTTTAACTCCATAAAATTCTGTTAGGCTTTTTTTTGCCTATGAATAAGTCGTAATACATCTCTACAACAGAGTGCTGCTAATATTCTTTACAATAACTAAACTAGATCTTGTTACACTGAACAGCCAAACTGCTTGTTTTATAACACACACGCAAAACCCCATTAATTTTCTCAGAAGCTGTGAGCTTCTGTGACATTCATAACAAGCCTAAAACCTATGCAATAATGTAACAGTATAACAATGTATATTGAACGATAACAGCCATGAGGTACAGTACATAAAACAATTATTATGCAAATTGTAATGCGCAATTCTAAGCCTTGTTACTAATGCAATACTGGAAAAGCTTTACAATTAATTCCTTGAATTATTTAGCCTGCAGTTTCATACAAGCAAGATTGTATCAAACTGAAAAAACAACTTTCACCATGAGGAAGCATTGCAGGACCGGAACCAAACTGAGTACATACATAGTTAGCATATAAGCACACAAGTAGCATCATTAAGATTACTGATTGGTATTTACATGTGATAAAAAAAATTCTTACCCTACAAACCAGCAGGGAACGTTCCTGTTGGACACATGGACTACAATATCAAAACATCTCTCCAGTGCAAAAGAACTATTTTCAGAACTAACCTACCAAATAGGCAATGGCAGCAATCACTAGAAGCTATTTTACTTCAGTGTTATTGAGAAGGTTAAATCTAAGCCAAAGCAAATTGAAATGTTTTCAAAAAAAAAAGCATCCTAATAGAGAACTGTTCTGTAGGGAGGGCACATACCCAGCCTGGCTATTGAATGGCACGAGGACAGACCTTGAAAGGATCCCAGACCTCCATCAGGAGACTTCAGTTCTCTATTCTGGGTCAAGTTATTTGAGCTTGTACCTCAACTCCTCATAGCTAAATACTCACTGGATACATTTGTGGAAGTACCTTCTTCGTATGAGACTACCTCAGAGTGACCCCATCCTCTCCTACACGGACTTTTTCATAGATGAATTTCAGCTATATCAACTGCACGGATAGCAAGGGGATAAGGGAAGAGGACTGCCCCTGTTAACATCACTGATAAAACCTGCAGGAGAAAGTCAGCAATAGATATTTTCAATTATTTGATTCAGTTGTGTCCTAAACAGAAGGATGATGGCTTCCATGCCTTGTCCCAAACACTGCCTCCCTCACCATAAAGCTGCAAAGCACCATCTTCCCCCAGCAATTGTTCATAACTACAGTTACAATTGCAGGAAGAAGCATCCTAAAAAAAAACTGTGGTGGGAAATGAAAAAGACCACTGGGTTCACTCTCCTCAGACCTGGGGGAGTCTAGGGATGCAAACAGGCTTTACAGCATAACAAAGTTTTCTTCAGACAATGGGAAGAAACCTCACATCCATAGATCTTGGTCCTCACAAGGGACTTTTACCATCCTGACACCTACTGTAGGGACAACGCAGCAGGGTGCATGCAATCCAGGAGGTTTCTGGAGCGCAGTGATACCCTCCTGACATGGGTGAATGAACAGCTGACAAGAAGAAATGCTATAAGCATCCAATTCTTACAGTCAAGAAAGAACTGGTCAGGGCAGCCTTACCTGCAGTGATCATGAAATGGTGGAGTTCAGGATCCTGAAAGAAGGGAGAAAAATAAACAAAGCAGGATCACAGTCCTGGACTTCAAAAGAGCAGACTTTTGCCTGTTCAGGGATCTGCTTAGTGGAGTACCATGGGATACAGCCCTGGGGAGCAGTCCACAAGAGTTGGCTGATTTTCAAAGATCTTCTCCTCCAAGCTGAAGAATGGTCCATCCTGACAACTATGAAATCAAGCAAAGGTGGCAGGAAGCCTGCATGATGAAAATGGAGCTCCTGACCCACATATAAAAAGGAAATGTATAAGAGGTGGAAGAACGGACAGGCAATCCAGGAGGAATACAAAGAAACTGTTCAAGCAGGCAGGTATAGAGGTAGGAAAACCAAAGCCCAAGGATTTAAATGTGGTGTGGGACATGAAGGGCAGCAAAAACAGCTTCTACAGGTCTATGAGCAGCAAAATGACAATCAGTGAAAACGTGGGCCTGCTGTTGAACAGCAACAAGTTTCAAGTGCTGAAAGCAAGAGATCTTTTACTAAGGGTACACTGCCTTTTTACTTCAGAAATTTGTAAAAGAACATTTACCAGCTTCACCAGTTCAATACAAGTCAGAACAAAAATAAGAAGTCTCACAGCACAGCCAGATACTGATGAGATCACTTGTTCTTCACAAAAAATAGTTATAAGTTCATATCTATCTGTGTGTGTGCATCTACTGAAACACTGTGTAAGACGAGACAGTTACAGTACTTTAGCCAACCTAGCATTTGGATAATTGATTTTCAAGACATTCAACAGAGGGGGATATGAGTATAGAGACATGGATAGCAGAACTGCCACCTGCATGCTACCTATGCACAATAATAAATTATTATTTAGAATCAATATATTGTAAACAGTCACTCCCACAATACCTAATTAAATGAAAACAAATCATGGTCTGCACACCAGATTCCCAAAGCACCAAAAGCCAAAGCGGCAGGACAAATAAAGACTGCATAGAGAAATGAGGCTAAACTGTTTACTTAACTATGAAGTGAATGTACTACTGTTTTCTGAACATCCAATGGAGAAGCCACAGTGCGGAGAGCTAATCCCTGTTTCTCACCAAAACAGACAGGAATGCACACTGGATAATTTGTTCCTACTGATGATATCATTCTGTTAAGTTTACTGTTTTTAATAAGGAGCAAGTTTCGATATTCTCTCACTTTCTCCCATGTACAAGATCAGATCAGCCTCTCAGTGACCTACTTCATGAGTCATAGTCCTCACTATTTATGATTCAGAAAAACGTCTTCTCTGACAGTATTTCCCAGACTACTGTGGGTTCATTCCAAGAACCAATTTCATCTTCATTGGTTTCCTACAGGAAACCAGACCAACTTCCTATTATTTTATTTTCCTTCATTTCAGCACGGCTCACATAAACTAACTGGAAGTGAGAGTGATAGAAAACTTTATACTGCATAAACACAAGCCAACGTAAACACCACCAAAAAATACTGAAGACGTCACTGATTCAAAGTCACCAGAACATGAAGCAAACTAAGATTAGAATTTCTTTTCCCTCCTTCCCCAAATATGATGCACACGGGCAAAAACAGTATGTTTACATAAACAAGGTTTAATGTTGAGGGCTGTTCAGGTCTCTGGTGAAGATACTCACTCCAAACAGGTAGCCAAGTTCTACTCCCTCGTCTAACAGTGAGATTTTTTTTTTTTTTTAAATGGTAAACACTGTTGGACTGCTTTTAAGTCCTACTGATACCATAGTCAAGTTCTCCAATCACCTCAGTCAATAGATTTGTGGTGCCTAGGTTCTCTCCTCAACTGTGACAACAAAAGTATTACTGGAGATGCTAGGAAGCATAAGCAGCACACCCTGAAGAAGTCCATCTAGACTTCCAGAAGGACTTCTAACATTGCCTAAGTATTGGCCTGCTGCATTCAGATTAGCTCTTAAGAGACCCATTTTGATGTGTCCTCATTGTGCTCCAAGGCACCTTAGATCTCAAAAAGCCAAGACTCAGTGCCAGGTTTGCATGGGCTCCAAATGTTCATGCAGTAAGATACTCAAGGAATAAACTTTCCCACAGCCTATGGCAGTGCCATGCAAGAACCTATAGCAGCATCACCACCACCATCACTCCTTCATGCCCTCCCAGTGCTGTGATTTGAGCTGTTAGCAGCCGTAGCAGCCACATGAAGATAGTCTGGGACTAGAATGTTAGTACCACACTACCACCTAAGGGACAGAAGTAATTTCCACAGAGACTGTTATCCAATGCACTAGTTCAAGAAAAGACATGCTGGAACATCTAGTTGTGGACTGCAAATACCCACCAAGGTTTGCTGGTTCAGGTCTTACTCTGCAAAGCAGCAGTTAACTTGTCTTCTGGACCAAAGCTGCCCATGGATTCATGTAGCCTTGTCCTTATACTGCTGTACCTGAGCTAATAAACCCAGACTCACATTTAGCAGAGAGCAAACTAGATAATTCAATCATTCAACCAATTTAAAAGCAAAATTATTCTTATTTAAACTCTGTATTCTGCTATTTGTCTTGTTAGTAACTGCAGTTTTTCAACATGATTTCCTTCCATTGGGTTCCAAAGCTTACAGAGCGATAGGGACAACATACTGCTTTTTGTAGGAAGGCTGACTTACAAAACTCAAGCCAGACTGATTGTCATGAGGCTTATATGCCTCAAGAGAGGCCAGGGAATATTACCACTTAAGAGTACTTTCACATTGCACAGAGTATGGACTGACAGACAACTTATTTTACTGACAATTTGCTACCTGGCCATCAGTTTCAGTTTGTAACCATGAAGTACAAATGATGTTTTTGCAAGTAAATAGAGGTCACCTGTTAGTAAACTGAGATTTTCCATGATACGGCACTGTAGCTTAACATATGTAAAATAGACATTAAAGTTGCCCACTCTACCATTCATCTTCTCTCCCTACGATGCAGCAATACTTGCCAGGGACAAGATACTCACCTTCAACAAGTCCTTTTTGTTTCACTTTCTGTAACTTGATTTTTCCAACCAAAACCCCAGAAATGCCATAATACTGCAAGTAGTAACAAAGCCGTTTTCTCTATTTGTAGGTAAATTTCTCAAAGAATACCACCTGCATGAAAACTGGTATAGGCAAAGCCTTTCTAGAAGTGACGCCCAGATACATGTATTGATTTTAATGCAAACAGAATAATGTGATTTGGCCTAACAGCACTGCACAACTTCTCCACTAGGACTGATCAGCAAACTACAGCAAAAGTTGTTTCACATGGTAGAAAAGTCAGATTTTTAAACCTGTGGATTTTGTTGACAATGACAATTTAACTTCACTTATTCTGACACCTTAATATATATTTTCAGTAGCAAGACTTATCCAGTAATTCAGCACCACAGCAAACACAACTACCTTGGTTTAAGGCAGTGTTTACCTGTCAAAGTTAGCAGTTGTTAAAGTGGCTATAAATCCTGCAGTCTAAAGTAATCAAAGCAGTATACCACCACCAACACACATTCACAATTCTCAGTGCTAGACGCTACTCACCTTGACATGGCTCTGAGCTCCCAGGTTGTATATCTCAGTGGGTTTGACTTCATTAATGATCTTCACCAGGCAGGTGCTGTCCGTGAGATCACCATAGTGCAGCTTCATGTCTTCAGAGTTTAAGAACACAGAGTTAATACACTTTAGTCTCAGAACAATATAGCATTCTTGGTCCAAATCCTACCCCAGGTTTAAAATCCAAGTAAAGATTTACAGGAAAAAGTTAAGAGATCACTGGCTGAACAAGGTTTTGCTTCTTTTTTTTCCCTGGCTTTTCCCTAGCTTAAAAGTACAAAATGTATTTCCCTGTAGGAGTGATAAATACCATTTCAGATTCTCTTTTCAATAATCTGATTTACCTACCAACATTTATATCATTTGTTTAATAGTTTACACTTCATTAATCCAGGTTGTATAAATTAGATAATTACTATTCGGAATTTCATTCACCGAAAAAAACCAAAAACAAGCATGACTTCAGTTTAGGTTTCCAGTTTTTCCACTCACAAAGGTTTTTAATAACTTCTTAAGTATACATTGATAGCTTTTTCCTCCTTCCCAAGATGTTGCACATTTAAGTTCCTCACTGTGAATAATTTCACAACACAACAAAAATGGCTAAGGTACCTACAAGATACTCATTCAGGTAACATTACAATACAACCCACTGCATTTATTACTCATTTTTCCATTTGAAAATATAGATACACACTGGAAAAGAATTTCAGAGAACACTCTAACTGTAAATGAAACATGCTTCATGATGTTACATTGTAAATTTCACATGTGGTTAGATACATCAGTCATCCAGCTGTTATTTATCCTTTGCTGACTGAATTACTTTCTAATTTGTGTGTGAAAAAGTGGGTAAGAGCAGAGACCAGCTCTGATCAAAATTAAGAGCCGGTTACAGTGACTTATTAATTTGTCCTTGGTTTCAGACCCTGACTTGTCATGAAATTATGACAGAAGTGAAATTCATTCTGATAAAACAGGTCTCATTTTTCTCTCACTAAAAAAAAAAACAAAGCCAAAAAACCAAACCCACAAAAAAGCCATCACACCACTAGAGCGCTATTCACATACTTATTCAACAAAAAGAAAAACCTTATTATAACTATTGATGAATTAACTGTTTATGTTTACTTGCCATGTTTATATAGATTTTCATTTGATGTTTTTGACCTCAATAAAATTGTTACATTGCACTAACTCCAGGAAAAAGAAATTCCTACGTCAGCACAGTTTAGCAGTCTTCCCATTTGACAGTGGTCACCACTTTTGGGGGGTTGTACTACCTACAGATATAATCAACTTGATTTTTTTTTTTTTTTT
>KZ505832.1:272383-327411 GCA_002844005.1 Limosa lapponica baueri | reverse complement strand
CAGATATAATCAACTTGATTTTTTTTTTTTTTTTTTAAATCCTGAAACCAAGAAATACAAGCTTTATTACAAGAGACTATCAAGTGAATCCACAGTACATTTTTAAAAATGCTGTAGAGATATGTGAACTTTGTTTTTATTTAAGCTGTTTTTGGGGTTTATTTATTTATTTTTAAACAGTTTAAGGCAGTAAGGAAGTAACAGATCATGCATTGCTCAGGTGTTCAGTTTCGCACACTCCTATTTAACAGGTACTTGAGGCTCTTCAGGTTGATAAAGTGATGCAGCCCAGCAGGTCACAGTATATTCTTGAAATCTACTTTCACATCCACACTGCTTGAAAAGGACAGTTCTGAAGAGACTTCAAGACCCAGTTGAAGCTGTGGCTAATAGGTAAGGGAACGGTAATGCAACTTCTTTTTTTTAAGAAAGAGACAACTGTGAATAAATATGAGGACTGGCAAGCAGGTTGTGACCCCTTTTGTGCATACACATCAATTACCCATGGTGTTGGCTGCCTTCATTTCTGCCACCAGTTCTATATAGGCTGTGCTGGAACACCACCATGCTTCCACTTGTATGGAATGCAACTGTCCTGCTTCCCAAATGAAATTCAATATGCAAAGCCCATTCTGTCTGTGGGCCACAGAATCCACAAGATACCAAATGGTTACAGGATAAAACTATTTAGATATTGGTGTCAACCTGCAATCCTCAAATCTGTTGGCATCCAGACCACCTTAACGACTGCTGCATTTTTCTTGCAACGCTAAGTAGACACCTAACCAACTTCTCTGATGGCAGGTACCGCCTTTTTCAGGACAACTTTGTGGGCTGGTGGAAGGAGGGAATAACCCAAAGGCACTATCCTTTCTGTCCCAGAAAATAAAGCTTCCCCTCAGCAACAAGGGGTCCACTTCTTCTTTTGCATACCTGGGCTGGGAGTTAAACAAAATCCTCCTGTCCTTTCAGAAAGGATGGAGCAGAGGACACTGGTACAAGTGGAAGCCCAGAAGCAGCAGCAGCTGCTCTGCAGGAGCCCTAGACTCTGAAAGAGCAACTGGTTCCTCTCCAGCCTAAGCAGCAGCTGAGCAGGGAAGAGATGCCACAGCCAGGCTCCCTGTTCCTACAAACACATCCAGTTCTGCCACCATCCCCAGGACAGAGAACAGGCTCAGAGCTTCCCGAGGAAGGTAATCTGCCAGCTAGGCTCAGTCAAGCATCAGAGATACCCTCCCACAATTACCTTAAATTTAAAGCTCTCAAAGGAGAATGCCCATTTTGGTCTATCATCAAGTCTTCAAAGCTTCTCACCAAAATGGCTTTTTTGAAGTGGGGCAGGGCATGAGGCTTTGTTCATTTTCTGACCCATGTTTTTCGAGGTTTTTCAAGAGCAATAGGCTAAGTGGAAAGACTTACTAGAACAGGGGTTTATTTGGTGCAAAGATTTATAAACACAGATCAAATGTCAAAACCTTTGGGTTTTGGTAATATTATCCAATCTAAAACCCTCCTTAGCAAGCAATAGCTGAAGGGTTCACTTCAGGAAACTTCTTGTTTTCCTTCTTGTTCTTCCTACTTTTTTTTTGTATGAAGAGATTCACTGTCTATAAAGATCACCATCTTGCAACGTATAATTATTTCCTTATGGGAAGACCACACAGGGCAAAGTCAAAATTAGGGTTTGCTCACATCAACCACTATTGCTTCTTTGCTTCCTCCAGTACTGCCTGGAAACCCATTGTTTCCAAACAGTTTCCATAGAGCAGCCTTTCCTGAGATTCCAAGTCCAATTCCTCCTCCTCCCATTCATATGGCTGCATTCCTCAGTTAAGGGAAAATGAGATAAGAAGTGGGGGAAAAACATTTAAGGTCTGCTTTCTTTTTCCTTTCTTCCATCCTGTTCCTTAAATGTTTGCATACATATTTATCATGATCTACATTGTCTTCTCAAATCACTTTTTATATTCACAAGATGGTCCTCACAATGCATAGGTTCCTGTTTGATTTCTTTTGCTTCATTTTACCTTGTGATACATTCATGTAAGTCATGGGAAACAAAGTTCTTACATTGTCTTTAATAGAAGCACAGGTTTCAGTATTCTTCATGGAGATATTTTATTTAAGTCCTCCATCAATCAGGTATTTTAAGCAGCAATGTACAGTCAGTAGCAGCTATTCACAGCAATTACCACTGAAGTCATGTCAGAAATTAAATATTTTTTAAAAATTATAAACAACGATCAAGTGAAGTCCAAAAGTTGCATTATATATTACAGTTTGAGAAAATCAGACTCTGTTTAACCATGATGGGAAGCAGACTTCAAAAGACATGAGATTCATGTACATCATGGAGATATTTAGTTTTAACAATACCCAAAATTGGACTATTTAGGACAGTGTCAATCTGCACAACTCTAAAAAGTAGGCACAGTGTAGAGAACTATGTACTTGTTAAAATGCTCAATCCTTCTGCTGAACTGGAGCCATCCGACGTTCGAGCTTCTTCTCATCAAGTCGCCAGTTAACCTTCTTTAAAGTAAAACACTCAAAAGAATTTTTGCAAAGTGTACACCAAAGGTAATAATTTCTGCTTTCCAAATTATCATCGATAACAGAAAATACAGTAAATTGTTAGCAAGTTTCCAGGAGCAACGCCTGCCTTTCAGGAAAAACAGGTAATAGTTTCCTTGGATGCAGAAATTCAGAAGGTCCAAAGATTCATTCTTCCTGTCATCAGTAAGAAGATCATGTCTTACTCATGCTGTCATACAGGCTGTCCCCAAACCTTCACCTCCATGAGGCACTAAGAAAACACGTGCACGTGAAACAGAAGTGCAATGCTTAAGATAACTGCCTCAAAAAACCCACATATTATTATTCTGATATCTCAGTGTTTTCAACCTCACATAGTTTTTTGCAGGCCCAGCCATTTTCCAGTTGCTACTGCCCAGCTATGTGTGAACTGTGTCAGCATCTCTACACAACAGAAAGTGCCTTCCTTGGCCCCTCTCATAATTTGCCCTCTTGGTAATTCACAGACACAAGAGTATCTATACTTTGTGTTATGTTTTCATCAGAGAAAAATCATCACTTTTCTTTCTGAGATAGAGCAGCTAGCTAATAGAGAAAAGGGAAACTTAGCTATCAAGGTTTTTTGTTTGGTTGGTTTTTGTTTTAAATAACCAATCATAAGTCAAACAGCTTAAAAATAACTACTCATTAATAACATGTAGGTAGAGGGAACTGGGATTCCCTTCCTTCTTCCACGGACCTTTTTCCACCAAACATACACCACAGACTAAAAATGAAAAAAAAAAACCCAACAACAAAAAACCAAAACCAAACCAAACCCAACCCCAAAAAAACCAAACACCACCACCTTAAATATAAAAACAAAGTCTTACTTCCTTCAATGTGAGCCTGTGGGTTCTTATAGAGGTGTTCAATCCGGCCTGTATTAAAAGAACTAGACCGACGCACAATGCCATGCACCTGGGGATTGAACAAGGAAAGATACAAAAGGAAAGTGGTAAACATTAAGAGAAAAACGTTCATCATCGCTCTTTTCATATACTTGGGCCTAGCCCTTATATCAGGTAATCAGATATTGTCTCTATTCCTAAAGGCAGATAGTTATCCAAACCATAACAAAATACTTGGAGATGAGCTCTGATGCTGTACTATTTTTTTTTAGTACCATTCAGTGGTTTCACCTTCTCCCTTGTTGACACCGCTAGCAGCCCAAGCACCAGACGCAGTACAGAGGAGACACTGAATTGCCCTAGAGCACTACCTCCTAGTGAGTGAGACTTGCCAACATTACTGGATTTGGAGAAGCAATATGTGAAACCCAAGATAATCACTTCTACCTGGTTGCCGAGTCTTTCTTCAGAGATGGTGGGCATGGAAAAAGCAGCAGCAGAAGACAGGGCTAGAGAAATGAAAAAGGGGGCAGAAAGCAGGGAAGAAAAAGACAAGGGGAAAGAAGGGGCAGCAGCTGCAAGTCCCAAATATATTTTAGAAAACAGCTGTTATTCACTGTCTCAGGTGTTGGAAGAACAGCCAGAACAGTCAGTGCTATTTTGCAGACCTCATGACTCAGTGTTCTCCAGTGGGTTATGAGACACACAGGCAAGCCTAAGGCTGAAACACAGGTTAGGAACTTCCTTTAACCAGCCATGATAAATAAGTCAGTGAAAAAAAACCACCACTGGTTCTGACTAACATTAAAGAAAAGCCCGTTTGTGTCTACTACATTAGAGAAATTGTTCAAATACTGATCCTGTTTCCTCCTTATGTGAGAAAGCCCCATGCCTGCTGCCAAAATTCATGTTAGTTTAGGTTACTAGCTGCAGAAATTGTGCTTGCACAGGTGAAAGCAAGCTTCAGCGTCTGACTGTCCTCCAGATCTTCGTGCCCTTTATTATTTCTGGAAGTGATCCCTTACAACTTGATGCATCCTACACTTGGTTGGGATGGGCCATCGCTTTACTCTCTCACTTCATATGAGCTTGTACCTGCGAGACTATACCAGCATGAACAGGCAGCATTTTGGGTTTGGGTTTAGTTTTGTTTGGGGATTTTTGTTTTAGACAACTCAAGCTATGATTATTGACAGTTTTTATTCCATCTTAAGTCTGAAACTTAACTGAATAAAAAAGGTATGCACAACTGCAGAGTGAGACCGGTTTGCTGCTTTACAAATGACATTTTGGTGCCAAGATCTCTAATAATAGCTGAATTGCTTCATCTTTACAATTTGCAAGTCACATTTATGATGCCAATTTCCTTGCATAAAATCTTATGTGCCCAGCCACATAACAGGCTCACAGTGTACCTTGTTCTACAATTCAAATGCTAATTTTTCCACAACTGAGTAAAACATTTGCATTTGAGGATCAATGTGGAACTTCGAAAGATGGCCCAAAAAGAAATTTCCATCAAATAATAAATTTATGAAGATAAATTTTCAAAGTTACATAGTTAAAAGCCCTATCAAAATAATTATTTATAAAACGTGAGGATAATTTATAGGGACATAAGGTTTGAAAGTGTTTCTTTGTAAAAAAAGACACTTCTACAACAACTTCACTTTTGCAAAAGGTGCTGGAAATACTTTGAGTACTCAAATGAACATCTGTTTTGTTGCATAAAAACAAAACCAGCAGATTTTGCAGTTTTAAAGCATCAAATTATTCTAAAGGAAGCTAAATGCTCTACAACTCTTCTAGCAAAATTAAATATTTTGGCTTAAAGTCCTGATGAGAGACTTCTTGAGCTCTCAATTATCTATCTCTGAATGAAGTCATGCTGAAATTCAAGTTCACACAAACCATTGACCAATAAGTCAAATCTTGCCAGCAAGCCTCAAAGCTTGATGAAAGACTGTGCTTGCAAGAGCTTTGTGTCAGCTGAATGACTGCAATACCAACATTTGACCAATGAGATGTACTAAATGCAATCACCCCAGGATTTCAAAAAGTTTCAGCAAAGAAACACATCCAGAGAGCCTGTTGCATCCAGCGATAACAAGAAAACATGCAAACCCAGCTTTTCTTTCTCCCACTCCTTTTTCTGGTATGCACGTACAAGAGAAAGAAAATCTGCCAAATGCTTAATCCATGACAGCAATAGTACCATAAAAAAAAACCAAACTGATGAAAGGTACCTTTGTCTGCATAGGACAGGTGAAACGCAAACCTTGTGACAAGCCAAAATGTGTGCAAACTGGTTAATCTAGTTAAGAATGTAAGATCAGTGGATTTTTCTCAATAGGACTTGATCTTTAAATAGATTGAATTTTTTTTTAAAAAAAGGTCAAACAAACCAGCTTAGTTAGTGAGGGAATCAGTTATCACCTGTACCCTTGTGTTCAGCTATTCAGGAACTAACTGGCAACACAGGGAAGAATTCCAACAAATAAATGGAGAGTTGAGGAACAGAAAAAAAAAGCCTATACCAAATTATTGTAACCCTTCTATTCTGGAAAGGGCTATATTTCATTTTAGTTGCAGTTAGCAGTTCCCAATTTCATTGTGGATTAGGAGAGAGCATGTGCTTTTGCCACAGTGCAACCACTATGATATCTCTCTTTGCCAAACAGAATGGAGAAACAGTAAAAATAATCAATTTACAACATGGAAAAAAACCAACACCAATAAGTAGATTAATCAACAAAGCAGGAGAAAGGATGGAATAAGCAAGGCAAGACTAACCATATGCAGCAGCATGGAAAGCGCAGGCTGGCTGAGAAGAGACTTCTCACTAAGATATGAAGCAGTATTAAAACGGAAGCAATGAAATCCAATATGAGAACGAGCATTAGCTTTTAACTAAAAGCCAAGAAAACTATATTGTGGGGAGCTTAATTTGACCAACGCTTTCCTTCCATTATCATACATTTTGGAAGCATCTTTCATGACCAAGAAGGTAAACATTTTCACATATATGCCCACCATAGTTCAAAACCAACGAATCATACCATAATACTGTGATCGTTGCTTTGCTGGGCCACAAAAAAGACGATTTTGCCAGGGAAAGTTATGCAGCAAGAAGGAATCAGACTCCCTTCATTTTAAGGAAAAGGTAAATAAAAATCATGTGCTAAGCAGGAACATAATTAATCCAAGAGAAGGAGTAGAAAGTAACACCAACAAAATATATTTTTGTTTGTTTTGTTGGGGGTTTTTTTGGGTTTTGTTTTTTTTCTCTCTTCTTAAATAGAGAAAGCAAAATGCAAGGTTTTCATTGCTGAAGTATAACTGCCAAAATAAAAGGGCCTTTAGCGAGGGGGGGGGGGCAGGGAGAGAACAAACAAGAGATTCTTATTCCTTTATGTGGTACATTGCATCATAAATTATTCCCTAATTCCTCACAGTTTTGGCTCTCACAGGTCACTGCTTATCTGAGTTGGCGGGAAACATGCAAAGCAGCTATACCCTGAGGAGAAGAGGGAATCCACCAGTGGACATTAGATGATAAATAGTACAATAAGCTGGCATCATTACAGGCCATGCTGCACATTCCTCTCTGGAGTTTTGATTTGTTATCTAGGGCTGGAGTGGAAAACATACACAGAGAAGGACAGAAGCAGAGGAAGTCGGAGCTGCAGCATCCAAACGACTCCATCAGCCCACAGCCGGTCACCGAGTCACTCACCTCATAGCCTTTTTCCAGCAGGAACTCAGCCAAGTATGATCCATCCTGGGAAGAGTAAGATATAGGAAAGTGTTAGAAACACAGTGAAGTGGTCTGGGAGATTTGGACTGGTTAAGGTTTCAAAAAAAGGGAAGGGAAAAAAAAAAAAGGATTTCAATGAGTTAACTGGGTAGTAAGCATATACTTTGATTTCTCCAGATTTATACACTGACCTAAAAATACTATAGATGCTTTTTGGTTAATTTTAGATTAAGAAGCAGTGTATTTTAAGATAACTTGCTTACAAATGCTGGTTGAGAACTGCTGTCTCTTGAATCTCTTCCCAATTTCCATAATAAAGTGCCTAGGGACATCTTTTCAAAATATCCTAACCACAGTTATTGAATTTGAACTATTTTGGAGATAGGGAAGGAAAAACATTCTAGAAAAATCGGTGCACACTTGGCATACTCCGCAAACTGCTGTGCCTCTGTAACACTGTGTCACACTTGCGTCTCCCTTGCACACACCCCCCTTCAGGCAGCAATAATTCTGCCTGCCTGATCAATTGAGTTTTCAAAAACATCCCTAGCACACCCTATATTTATACTACAGAATACAAGCCATTTTCACATTTTATATATCGTTGAGGTTTGAGAGTTTGGGTTGGTTTGGGGTTTTTTCTTTTTTTTTTCTCCCTTCCTTTTAAATCCTTGTCAAACTTAAACTATTAAACTCCCAAAAAGCAAATACTCTAAAACACATGTTAGTGCATGTTTTCTTGAAATAAGATGATTTTGCTGGCATCACTAGTACCAGGATTACCAAATACAATAAGTCACATTCTCCTTCTGAATGTGTATGCACCATCACAAACTCAGCAGTTTACCCCTCCAGAAGATTGCTCACTAACCAATTTAGTGAACGTTACCCATGCCCCAAGAGTCTGCATCTTTTCACTGACTTTTTGACCTGGTTGTTTCTTTAATATGTGGGAGTATTCCACCATAGTCAATCGACTTGCTATAGAAAGACCATAAAAACATGAGATGCCACCTATGCTTATATTCTTAAACCCTGTTACGTGGCTCTGCTCTGATGCAATCACAGCCAGAGACATTCAAGCACAAAACTAAACAGACATCTCCTCGGTCCTCTTTTTAAAAGCATGTTTCTCCAGAGAAAAACCTCCCACACCTCAGATTAAATTAACTTTTCTTGTCTCATAGGCAGCCTAAGGAGAATAACGTACTGAAAGTAAGAAATTTGAGATGCAGTAGGAGGCCCTATTGCAGCAGGGCTGCCAGTGGAGACTGCTTACTACACTGATGGCAAAATCATGCCTAAGTCTATGCAAAATGGCACGGTGCAGTGTACAAGGGACATGTTGCTGTATGTTTAAAACTGCAACATTAGAAAAAATGAGTGGCTTTATGGTATGTTTCATAGAGTTTTACACAGTCTAGAAGAGCTTGAAAGCAAGAAAGAGTCTCAGCTTCCATACTTCTCCCACAACATGTGTGTTCACATAACTTATATAGTGCCATAAGCCAACTGCCATCGGTCTATGACACCTATTGATCTGCAACATGAGAAACCACATATGCCATGGCATCAATGGAACAGTATGTATTTCTGTACATCAAATGAAAACAAAAAGACCCTATAGAAAGGAGAAATTCAAAGAACATGCAATGGAAACTCTGGAGAAACGTGGGGGCAAAGGGGGGGATGACAACTACCTTTAATATAGTTGTCATCTATTTCATTAGTAATTCCTCTAGGATTTAGGAGAGGTGGACCAAGGGAAGAAACCTTCCCAATTCTCCTTGGTTTCTCAGTCCTCTAAAATAAATAAATATATAAAACATGTAGGAAGTGAAAGTGGGAGACCCAGAGTGCAAAGGAGATGAAAAAAAGAAAGGCTGTGATTACTTAGGAAGCTGATGGGAAACAGACTTGACTAGGATTGAACCCTGTCAATAAGGTCTTGTTCTTCTCACCCAGGCCGTTGCTCAAACTTTCCAGTCGCCCTGGAACATTTTGAACCAGCAGTGGCACTCACTTCCTCTGCGCTTCCTTTCCAGGTCTATCAAGTGATAGGGCAGGGCTTTACAATGAGTGGGAAACAGGCAGCAAGTGTGAAAGCTACTGGTTTCTGGCTCTTGCACAGCACAGCTGATTTACTGTCTGGTAATCACACACAATGCAGATTCATGCTGTCCCGCACTGCGATACCGTATCACACATGGCCCCCAGGTTTCACATTTCCTTTCCTTTTCTTTTTCAGTACAGCAGCTGTCAATGCAAACAGCAATCAAAACACCGATCGAAGTGTCAAAGAGTTTGCAGCTTGTAAGGATAGTACAGTTTCCATCTTTCCCTAATGAAGTCAAGGAGTAAATAATAATAAGTAAGCTCTATGAAGTCATTTAAACCTTTATCCATAGAAGACTGCATTATGCATATAAATTTTGTTGCCAAAGCTATTGATTTCCATTTATACTAAAAGCAGAGCTTTCAAGATTCAGGAATCACTAACCTAGGAAAGGAGTATTAGAGGAACTGGATATTTAGCAATAAATCTCAACTTCTGTTAGAGTTAGCAGATTTTGCTTTATTTGAGCCTCATGCTGCCAACCACATCCATTCCTGGTTTACATCTGAGCAGTAACGGACCATCATGAAGTGCATGATTTGGTCTGATCCATGAGGTTGGGGACTGGGGGGCAGGGTCTCCGCTTTTGTAAGAAATGCTTATAGTCATCTTGATCTTATTTCATCAATTGTTTTACTCCAATACTATCAGTCTAAATCATGTCCTCCTTAATACTGAAAAAAACAATACCAGCTTAGGTGGCGGTGAACACACGCAGCCAGCAAGGCATTAGCATGCCCAGAGACTAATCCAATCATTCAGGTAGCTGTAGGTACCCTAGTCCCCAAAGCCAACCACAAAAGCGAAGTAAAAAACCCAATCTATACAAATTAGAGAGCTTGGTTATTGTGTTCTCTCCACTGGACAATATGATATACTATTTTAGAAGCACTGTCACATTTGAGAGCTTACTTTTGCTAATGTAAAGTACCCAGTCATTGCTATCCAGTTCATAACAAATCCACAAAACTTCAGAAGACAGAAGTAGGTCATTTTGTCTGTGGCCAAACCATCAGTCTTAAAAGACAATAGCCTACAAACTGCCTTTAAGTAGGATTGCAATGAAACCTGGCTCTGCACAGATATGTCAGACCAGCTTGAGCGGTCAAAACCATTTAACAAGACTGATTAAATAAACCAGCTCAGTTAAAACAGTTCCTCATCAGCACAATCTGACATATCAGACTTGAAGAATCACTACTCGATCTTTAGCCAAATAAGAGTTTGAAAGCACATACAATGAATGGTACTTCAGCTGGCTTCCAAAACACAGCAGCAGGTTTCCAACTGCAGCTGCCTTACAACATGTCTGTAAAGTTCCCAGACAAAAGAAAACAGTCACATAAACTAGAGTGAGACAACTTTAGGATGCAATATTTTATATTTAATATAGCAGTTAATGTCAAGAATTTCAATAAGATTTGACACACAGTCAAAGAAAAGCTCTTCCAATGGAATGAAGAAATGGAGACATAAATGAGTTAGTGCTTTGCCACAAACATCTAGAATTAAAAATGTAACAAGTTTGACTTGATCTATGAGCAATGAACAGGATCATTTATACAGAAAACTGAGAACAAGAGCAATTAAATAGCCTGTTCAACAATCCAAATCTCCTTTATTTTGCGATGACCTACACAGGGAAATCCCATTTTTAATGGACTCGTTTTGGATTTATACTAACAAATTCAGAGAAGGTTATAAAAGTAACTCCAAATGCAAGACATCTTCATCCTCTTCCTTTGATGTGGACATCCTTCCACACAGCTCCTGGATTCAAGAACTAGATTACACCTTACCTGAGCACTTGTAATTTAGAGGGGACTCCCTCTTCCCCACAGCTCCTCTCTGCTAATAAAGGGGAGTAGAAGAAAGTACTAGATGAATGAAGAAACAAGTGAAAAGAGACCAAGAGGAATAGGGTTCTTTATGCTACTATTCTTAGAATTCCAGAAGTACATGGAGTGCTTTTTCAGAAGGAAGGAAAAGGAATTAAAAACCTAGCACAAATGACACATGTGCATTATGACCGCAACAGAGGAAAAAGGGCTGCCGTTGCAGGGGGACAGTATAGATGTTTGAGAGGAAACATCCCCATGGTATGGTGGTAAAAATGACATTCCCTACAAACATGCCACATTAGGAAATCCCAAAGACATGCCAAGGATTGTGAGAAATCCTGCTGCAAGATCCCTACAGAAACTATCCACCAACAGCCCAGCTCTCTGTTTTCTGAAACAAGGGACCTGCTAATATCAATCAAATTCCCAAACCTGACTCCTAGCCACAAGTGACACCATTGCTTGAAAAGCAACACTTCACAGGATAACACAACAGGGAAGAGCCTGACTACCATGCCATCTCCCTCACTCCTCATGTCTGCCCATTGGCAAGTGGATTAGCAATAAAGCCTGAGAACATAAAAATGCAACACACCCACTGTCAGATGAACTGTTTGAGGGAGCTACTGAGTTTTTGGTATTTCTAAGGTGGGTGCGTATGATGAAATATCTGTCTGTTTACTATATGCTTTTAGTTTTGCTCTGTACTTCCATTTGTCACAAATATCAAGTTTTCAGACTTTAGTATTCCTTTGGAAAAAAAAGTGCCATAATTTTCCACGTATCACATGAAATACCAAATTTGGTTATACTTATAAAATTCAAAATTAAGAAAGAGTAGTGCCATGCCCTTAGGAATAACACTACAAGGGTGAGTTCTTGGCAGTTCAATTATAGATGTTGTCAATTACCAAGGCCATTCATAGCAGCTCTAAATTCCTTTTGAACTACAAACTATAGTTGTGCTCTGCTGAAGTTAAATTTTGATAGGTTCAGTTAATCTGTTTGGGGGGTGGTGCGTGGAAAAAAAAGGCACACATTAAGCCATAGGACATGGTTTTTATTTCTTAAAGGGGTCTTTCTGCAGTAACATCACCAACAGTGCACTGTCACCATTTTCATTTAGCCTTCTTTAATGCGTAAACTGTATTTCCATTAAAATACGCAGAACCAGTGCCACTAGTAGCCTTGCACAATAAATTGTTGCTTCATCAAGTTTAAAACTTTTGCATAGTTATAAGCTTATGTTATTTCAGTGACTTATTAAGCTGGAGTATGGTGGCAGGGAACACACACAACTCTAAAATCATTTAGATGTTGCTTTAATAAAATCCATAGTAACAACTATTCATTTGTTTATAGCACTCCAAACCAGCCTTCCTTAAAAAAAAAAAAAAGCCAAGAGAGTAATACAGTGTAATGTTATTTTTGCTGAAAATGCATACTTCTAATCATTTCCAATTATTTATGGAGGAAATCAGTAATTTTTTGCAGCCATTTTAAACAGAACAGTGCTGCACTTTGTCTCAAGTCTTCAAGGCAATACTCGAGGTAAAGCATTAAGGTGTTCATAAAAAATTCTCCATACTTAAGAAAGGAAGAATTATGAACTCTGAAGTACTTAACTGATTTATTAAAGCTGCCACCCTCCAAATGCAGTAGTTTGTTATTTTGATTTGTATTCTGGCCAAGTAAGAATAGGAAAACAAATGTCCTTTTGTTTCTGTGGTCAAAAGTCAAAAGGCAATAAATATTAAAAAAAATAATCTTTCTTTGTTTTAAAACATTCCCCACTTAATTGAAGGGTTTTTGTACATTAACTGCAGCAAAACTAAAAAATTAAGCAGGAGGAAAAGTTATTATTAGCAACAACAACAAAAATGTTCTAATTACATTACTCTGTTCTTTTTCAATTAAGAGTTGTTTAAAAGTAGAAGAAAAGCAAAGTTGCTTTGGAAAAGTGAATCACCCTGTTATTTCCTAGTCTGAGCTCCATCTGACCTCACACACTATTCCACTGGTAAACTATTAAGTTAAATTAAGAGCTGCAACTGCAAGTTATGGACAAGAGCAACAAGGTTTTTTTCCTTCCTTCCTCCTTCCAGTTATCTTTATCCAAAACAACATTATTCACATCATCAATATTTATAGCTATTCTACTGTGAACCTCAGCACCGACACTTCGTTTAAACAAACCTCTGCAACACTAAAGCCAACACGAACAGAATAAGCTTGTGTAATTCAAATTTACTCTCCATTAGGAGAGGCAACCAGTTATGAGTTTTGGCTTAACTTAAGCAAACAACAGTAAGGTATGTCAGTAAAATGCTGCTGATTTTTGATTTTTCTTTCAAGTGTTGATATTTAAAAATATAAAATTTTCAGTCTAAAACATGTAAGATATTCTACAATAATCAAACAGCTTGCATCTATCACACACACACGCACCCCCCCCCGCCAAATCTTAGCTCAAGAAAAACAAGTTACACCATCAAACTGAGTATACTAAGTATTTTTTCCTGATTACATGAACCTGTGACACTTAATGTGTTATTTCCAAATACACTTACCACAGATTTCCCAGGGATGACAATTGGGTTCTTGATAGCTTTTTAGAAAAAATTAAAAATCATGGCCCTAAATTCAGAGGCTGTTTGCTCAAACATTCAGCTACTCAAAATATCTATTAGTTTTCAGATGTGTCTGAAGAACTATTTTTATAAAGAGGAAAAGCATCAGTAGAGATTCTTTTGAAGATTTTAAAGATCAAGCTTTTTCTGAATACATGTTATAAGCCATAATACATTACTTTTTTCTTCAAATATGAATGTCAGCAGTATACTAATATAAAACCAATCGGTTATGAACTCTGAAACTGCAAGCAACCTAGCTATATTTTTCTGCCTCACTGGTGAAACCACAGGGATCAGAGGTATGTGTCTATAAACATGGAAATGCAAATCATATGGACAACAGTCCACAAGAAAATTAAAACCTCTACTTATAGTGTTTGCAATGGGAAATCCATAACAGTTTTAAAACCCACAAGATGATTGTTTTGCCCATCCCTATTTCCTCCTGCTTCCAAAAAGTTATGGTATCAGATGATCTTTCACCTTTCCAAAATAGTAACAGCAGCTCCAGTCAGCAGCAGCTACAAGCATCTGGACATGCCCGTCCTCAGTACTCAGACTAAGCCACCAGCCCCACTAGGTGACTCACACTGCTGCAGCCCACTTGGGGAGGGGGAAACCCCCTCGATCTGCAACAAATGCAAACTCACCCCAAAACCAGTGGAAACCCAGACGGGAAAACCTAGCTGGACAGAGCAAAGAAAGCAGGAAACCCAGGAGTAAGCTGCAGGACACGCTCTCAAGAGTAACTTTGACCTCAAAATTTGAAGCTTCAGATTTGTCGCAGGAACAAAAACAAAACAAATCATAAAGCCCAGAAATGGTTTTGGAAGAAATACAGCGCCTGTTATGTTTAAGACAGATGGGTAATTTTGTGAACTGACAGGAGGAAAAGATGAAATCTCAACATGCCATCTTCGCCTTTAACATCCTACAGAAGAAAACCAAAACACAAGCAGTAACATGACTATTACTGTAACTGGGGAGGCCACCTGAACTTATGTCCATAGCTAAACACATGTCCTACCACAAACAATGGACCCATCTTGCTCTCAGACAGAGCTGTGTGTATTTTCTTGCTGCAGCAGCCTACCACAGCTGCTGAGGTTAAAGCTGCTTTCACCATAGTAGCACCAGCCTCTCGCGCTGCTGCTCACTGCCCAAGTTTGTTACTTTAGCCCAAGACATTGTTTCCTAACAGAGTGTAAGGTCAGTTATTTGAGAGAAACCAAAATAAACATCGCACTTGCTATCTTCTTTGCATGAAGCCTAAGCATAATGAAGGAGAGGTAAATGAGCGTTGGCAGGGAAAAAGGTTTTTAATTCGTTCTTCAGCTTTACATATGGGCATAGCAATTTAGTCTGAAATATGATTTATTTATAGAGAAATGCAAAACCAGAAAGCAAGTATGTTCCAATTGGAGTAGAGAGGCAATGCACAGTAAGACAACCCGTATTTTCTTAAATCTTTGCATAGTTAGAAATTGGAAAATGAAGTCAGGAATGCTTGATTGGTATTTCAGAGCTTTAAAAGCTCTCAGTCTTGCAGTATTCGCTTGGGTGGAAGAAAAACACTGATTCTGCAATAATACAGTCTGCAAGTCATGGGAGAAACTGCTCTGTTTCCCAGACATTTGAAGTTCTAGGACAAGATAACTTGTGTTGAACTGATCATTACTCTCTTAGGTATTGCCTCTCCCAGTCAGCATGGTGGGAGCCCAGTTTTTACTGGTCTGGCATCTACTGAGACACAAATAGATTTTTCAGGAACTCTGCTTGTTTATGCAGTTCCAACCTTTTCATTTCAAGGTTCTCACACTTCCCAGTTTTCAATAACAGAGGTCTTTAAAAGGTGGCCCCAACATTATGCACATAGTTGTAAATATTCAGAGTGACCAAGAGACCAGCAAGCCAAAGTGTGATCATCATCAGAGCTCCAGGCAGCTCAGATTTCTCTTTACACCAAGAAGGGATACAATAAGAATAAAATTTAATAAAAAAAAAAAAAAAGAACAAGAAAAAACACCACCAAACCGAAACCCTATCACAGCAATAAGCTTCCTGATGCTTTTTCGATGGAATAGAAAAGGAAATATGATTGAATTTTCAAAACAAGCAAGAAAAACCCCACAGAAATCCCAAAGCTAAACTCTTCTGAAAGAATATAAATATTTGGACCAAAATGTTACATTTTAAGTAACTCTTTACTTGGTATTTGCATAATCTTTTCTTCAGGAGAAACTGAAGAAACAGTAACAGGGAGAAATGTAACAGGAGATCTCTTAGGAGTTGTACCCTAATGCTGACTCTACAGACATGCTCCTCTTTCCCATAAGAAGGAAAGCTTTTCAATGGCTAAATACATAAAGCTACACAATTCATTGAAAAAACAAACAAAAATTATAGGAATCATAAGTCAATAAGTTCCTCCCATGCCTTCCAAAACATTGTCCTTCCAAAAAAAAAAAACCTAGATAAATAATTAGTCAAAGGCACATAGTCTACAAAGATCTGAATACAACACTTTTAACCAGTTTTTCCAAAGATAATATTCACCATAAAAATGTGTGGCAAAAGATGGAATTATTATGCCCAGAAGCTGCTTCACATTTTGTTGGCTATTTTTGGGCAAGAGTTTTTTGGGGTTTGTTTTTGGGTTTTTTGTTTGTTTGTTTGTTTTTTTGTTGTTGGGTTTTTTTGGTGTTTTTTTTTTTTTTTTACAGTCTAGAAGTTATTTTTCTTTTTTTTAAGTATACAGTATGTTCCATAGTACACAATTGTAACTCAATGAAATACATGGACTCTGTGGTAGAACCCGATTGAACAAACAGAACTACGAATTCACACAGTGCCTACCTTCCCCTGTAAGCAATGACAACTGCTAGGGAAGATGCTTAACTATATAATAAATGGACTCACGTTCAAAACATTTATTAAGTAAAGAATGACTAAAATTGGGCATTAGACCTGATACCTCTGTTCCATGTGGCTGCTGTTGCTAATCAAGTGTTCTGATGCCACATGGACTGAGCTTCCTGGTGGTGAGAAGCCAAGCAGGATAAGAATTATCTAGGCGATAGACTGCAAAAGGATGCAATGTTTTTCCAGAGAAGGCTGCAGAAGGTCATCCTTATGTTTACAGATACCATACAATGCCTTGTGTACCCAACTTCACAGCTTTCCCTTGTCAGCTTCCAAAGGGGGGAAAAAACCACCCAGTTTCATGAATTGCCAAGGTTCCTGCCTGAGGGGAACTAGAAAGGAAAAGTGAGCAATCACATTCACTTATCCTGTCAGGAACAGGATTTGGAATAGACAACTACTACAGAACCACCAGCAAAAGACCTATTTCTTCAATTCATAAAGTACTAAAATTCACCTGCAGTTAGAGTTCGCAATAACCCCTTGTATCATCTTCAAGTGCAGTTATCAAAAGAATTCTTTCAGCTAGCTAACTTTCATGAACAGCTTCCTAATTAAGATTAGGACAGACCTATATCAAGGTAAAGCAACTGTATAGTTTAAATATTCCCACATCAGTTTTGTTCCAATGAATTATGCAGATCTCTGAAACAGAAGAATTATTTATAACTTCCACAAAGAAGCCTTTAAGAAGCATCAAAACAAATTACTTCAAAGAGCTTGTCTTAAACATTTCTTTAACTTCTTTCATTTGCTGTTCCACAAAACCTGAAACTAGTTACATTTAACTGACTTTCCAAGCTGTGGAGAGACTTAGTACACAGGACACATTTTAGTCATTTCTGTCTATATTCATAGTAATTTCCTCTAATCTCAAGGTTTCTTAACAGTTCGTTTGAATTGCTTTGCGCCCTAGGAACTACAGGAAACACTACAGAAACCTCCCTGTCTCTCACTTTGCAAATTGTTCTGTTACATTTATTCCTGGTTATGTTAATAACAGCCTACCAAAGCCAAACAAGCCAGTATCACAATCTTACTCACTTAAAATTTATAAAAATTCTTTAATTTAATTGCCAAGGGTTCTAAGGGTACACTTTAACTGAACAAACAGCAGTTTTTGCAAAAAGGCAAACATGAAGAAAATAATATCTAGTTTTCATTACAAACATCACTGGCAGTTAAAAATGGCAACATCCTAACTTTTTTAAGAACACTTAAAATTTCCATAGCAGGCACAGGAAGACAACTCCTGGATTTGTTAACATCAAACATAAGTATAATGAAGTGCAAGAAGGCCTCATTTTCAGAAACATGGGGACTCAAAACGGCCCTGTTCTTTGAACAATACACTAAACCCCCTAGCAGAAGATTATCTGATACGTGTACACATCGCCAGTTCCTAAAATGAAGCGAACAGGTCCTTCTTTTTGTACCATTAAGAGTTACAGACTACCACCACCATGCAGCTGACTATTTGGAAAAGTCTTCCTGCTCCGTATTTGCAGGTTCTCCTGCAACCTGGCTTTTGCCTGGGCTAAGCCACAGATCCAGGCAGTCCTCCAGCCACACACATGCTGCTCCCATGGCAGAATTCCAAATAAAAAACTGTGGCTTCATGTTTGCACATCTTGTTTGTCACTATTGCTTTGTTTCCCCACAAACAACTTGGCAAACAGACAGGCTAGAAGGGTGCTAGTTAGAGCAAAGCTGCTCCTTTCAGCTGGGTGTACACACCAGCAGTTGGCCACATGTTGCAATTTAAGCACCCTGTGCATATCTGGACAACCTGTGATGGGAATACAACTTTTCTGTATCGTTTAGAAAGTTTGCTTGTTTCTAAAGATGACAACTGTTCTAGATCCATAGGGAGAATATTCCATTTCCATCCCCCCCTCCGATATTTCTATTGTACTCAAGACAGTGGTTTACTTGAAGGGATGTTCAAACTTGAAAGAAAACATTTCCAGGTATTCTCATGTACTTCTGTAAGGCAAGCTCAACCTGGCAAACTAATTTAGCCATCAAGTGACTGAAGTCTGCATCAGAAAGTAAACAGTGGGGGTCCCACAGAGGGGGCAAACAACTATAAGGACATGCAGGCAAGGAGGGGTGCTCGTTCTGCTGGTGTGTAATATAAGAATTTCTCCAAAATTACTGGGATAGGACCAACAAAGGTTGAGCTTGTTACTCTCCTGTTGACATGCAGGAAAGGTAAAATTACCAGTTGCAGCAAAAGTTGTTGTGCAGATCTATTCAAACAGTGAATGCTACATTTTCCCACAACTATTGTCACATTTTAATTCTGTTCTGCTACTTTCCTTGAAAGGAAAGTTCTTCCCCAAAGATGTTGGTGCCAGATATCTATTTACCCATTCTTAATGCATTTCATGCCTTGAGGATGCCAAGCTATATTTTCCCCCACATACCCATGCTTGTGTACAGATGGTACATGCAAGAAGCTTGTATCTAGTCAGTAAAAAGCATTTCATGTTATCTTGCATAAGAACAGTTTTCTTAGTAGTTCATTTACATAGAAGCAGTAGGTAGGCACGGCACTACCTCTTGAAGAGCATCAGTAATCATTCATGCACAAACATTTCATGCATAGGGTCAAATGCATTTCTGATCTATAACAATTCAGTTTTCATCCAAGGCCACACAGAAACAAGTGAATATATTCCTCATTGGATCACCCCATACTATTGACAGCTTAGTTGTCTTATGCTTCACTGATGCAGAATCCTGATTATTGCAGAGCATCATGCTGCTTCCTTCACGCTTTCACAAAGGCTAGTAATTTGTAAACACTCACTTCATTTCTATTTAACTTTTCACATCAAATAGGGAGAAATGAAACTCAGTGGTGCTAACGATATTTTGTGAAAGGTGGTCAGGAACCAAGAAGCAGCACAGGGACTGGCAGTCACAGATGTCCACAGGAACCTTCTCCATGTCCAAGTATTTATGCTTTCCTAAAGTCTTAGAAGTTAGTAACATGATTAATAACATCTTTGCAAGATAGTTCTTCACTTTGCCTGTGTTTATTTACAGCTTGAGGGAAATCTTAATAAAAATGCATCCTACAATGCAACTACAATGCATCCTACAAATGCTAGACTAGTAGTGCAATGTACTAAAAGAAGTTACCTTTCTTCTCTTTTTAATGCATAGCAAGGCTGAGTAAAACAAATTACTCTTGCTGATGCCATGCAGTTGAAGTGCAAATTGCAAAGTTGTTCCCACAGTTTTTGTCTCATTCTCCTGACAAGAACTAAATCTCTAAAGATTATGTTGTAACAAGAGGTAAAGATTTAGTTGCACTGTCCCTCCTAACCTAAAACATGCAAAGAACAGTCCTGTAGGGCCTCAACTGTTGCCTCTGGCATGATTTGTGTTTGATTATCACCCAAGCAACTTAAATTTTGTTTTAAGCCTTTTTTTGCCATAAGCATAAAATGAGTTTTTATGCATAACATTGTTTATAAAACACCCTCAAATACTATAGCAATGTATGCAAACAGTCGTGAAAACAGGTAGCAGGAATGAACACTGATTAAAACACGTAAACAAGCACGTGTCCCAGCAGAAATTCTTAGACAAACTTACCCTGTTGTTAGGAGGGGGAAAGGAAGGTGTTTTTTGTTTTTAATTGCAGAAATATTTCTAAGTGGCACATTCAAATGTGTTTTTACTGAACAGGAATGAACAAACCAATGTTAAGAATGCTGGAAACAGTATTGTAGCTGCACAAACACATTTTGAATTGAACAGATCTGCTGAAGTCCAGAAGAAAAGCTTGAGTGAAAAATGAAGAGGCTATGAAGGTAGTATAAACCTTACCAGCCTCTACTGTCCATGGTTCATTCAAGTATTATTCAGCTGACCCCTGATAGTGTTTTATGGGACCATTTTTAATTAATTCCTATTTTTAATGGATTACTTTACTGACACTAATAATATTTCATAGATGGAGCATGGAAACAACAGACAGACCTATGGGGTAACTGAGTCAGGGAGCAGCACTAAATCAATTGAAAGGCTCAGAAAGAAACCTTCAGCTTCCCTGTCAGCAGTCATTGAGTACATTGTAGAACAGCCAGCAAGACCTTCTATTGCATCTCATCGCTTCTTTCTCTGACCTTCTCCTTTATAAAATCATTTCCTCTTGATATCACCAGACACACAATAACTAGGCTAAAACATTAAGCTTGCTGTCTAAAGCTATCCTCCCACCTCTTCTCTCCATCAGGAGTTCAAGCCTATACAGGAATATTGCAACATTTCAGAAGGGGTTTCATCATTATTTCTAAGGAGAATGTTCTTTTAATTCTTGTAAGCAAATTGATAATACCAATGAATTAGGAATACTTTAATAAAATAAACCAGCTAGAATTAATATAGCTCTACTGCTATGTATGCCATTGTATGCTACATTTCTTATGCCAGTAAAAATAAACTTAAGGGCCTAGTTTATCACACACAAAAATGCTACAACTTAGTACCAAAAGGGAAGGGGGAATAGAGAGAAGTTTCAATATGCTAGATGCAGAACAGGAATGCCTTATTGTTAGAATTATTCTTGTTCTCCAAGCTTCTGAGTGTCATATTTTGTGTTCACAGAAAGAGTTGTATAATACTTCATAGTGAATTATGGGGGGGAAATGTTATGGTATGAATTATTTAGTTTCATTTTACTTCCCATACATTGCATAATTTAGAAGAAAAAGACAACAAAGTAGTAAGGAGAAAGCTTAGAATGTATTTAAAATGAATGTTTCTCTTTTACATAACTATCCTGAACTGTCCCTAAAATTTCAGACCCATGGAAATGCTTTGCAGTGCTTTAGTAAGAGAAAGGCTATATAAGCCCAGCCACACATTTCCTCTTTTGGGAAAGAAAATTATTCAAAGTCTTTTAATTCAGTTATCCCTCCCAAAGATGGGATCTGTCAAAGGGTAGAAAATAGCTCAAGAATCTTTCAAAATTACCAAATTCTAGAACCACAACCAAGTTTTTACTGAACCATGAACTGTAGATGCACAAACACAATCTCTACAACAGAAAGTTCTATACATGAGATCACAACATTAAACAAATTTTCAATAATGACTGCAACTCTCAAAAGTACTCCCAGTTGATCAAAGCAGGGGGCTTGCATGTTACTGTTAGTCTTCGAATGATCATTTCAACAATCTGCATGTAACTGCAAGAAAAGTATTTTAACATTCCCAGTTGCTATTAAACAAATGAGAACAGTTTTAAGCATTACAGTATTCAAAATGGTACAAATTGGTGGGGTCTCTGAAGGATACTAACCTTGATACTTGTGAAAAGCCCAACCTGAGAAGGGACTAATGGAAGGAAAAAAGGGGACCTTCACTTTGTTTTTTAATAGCATACAAAAATTCTTTTATCCCCAAATCCCATGAACTAGTTAAGAACCACATAGCCTAGCACAAATACAGTCCTTCAGACTGAAGACCAGTAATTTCTCAGTGCTCACCAGCAGTACTAGCTAATGCAAAGACATTACTTTGTACTTCCCCAGAAACATTTCAGTACAGGATAATAAAAATTTGTCTATCCACTTCTAGATCAGAGGGAATACGTTCCCTCAAATCAGAGGCAGTCTTAAGCAGGCAGATCAAAGACTAAGATCAAAATTTAGTCACAGCAGGTTAATACTCCAAGCAGAACAAGTTACTTTTAGATAAAGTAATCAAATTTTTCCTTTGTATTTCAAAATATAATGCAACGCTAGAATAACACTGGATCCTTCAGTACTATGGTAAGTTGAATTATTCATAGAGACATAGGGTTTCACCTCTGAAATCTAGAAATAAAATATCAACACCACTTCTTGCAACTTGCAGCTGAACGTGAGAGCATACAGCCTTGGGTATCACGGATATCATCAAGATCCAGGGATGGAAATGCAGAGCATAGCACACTTCACAGGTCTGTAGCAGAGGCTGCAAGTACCTTCCTGCAAGGCTTTCATCAAGATACCTGAAGTCATTAGTCTATTTTAAAACTTGAATAGACTTGACAAAAGATTTTCTCACATACCATGGAGAGTAAGACAGACTTCAGAACCAATGACAAATCACAGCCCCCTAAAATTCTTCCCTGATAATCCACTGCTTTAAAAAAAAAAATAAAATAGGTGTTCTCATTTAAAGGATGGATATGAACACCACCTCCATTTCAAAAGCAGAGAGACTTTCTTCAAGATCCCAATTTAACCAGTTACCTTCATACTGTTCTACAGTTAGTTCCTACCTTTAAACTCAGGGTTAATGGAACAATGCACCAACATGATGATTCATCTGCAGGTAATCAACCAGCTATATCTTCTTTCATCTCAGGTGAATACCATTTGTTTTGTTGTTTGGGGTTTTTTGAAGGGTTTTTTGTTTGTTTGTTTTTTCATTTTAAGCTTCTTTCCTCGAACAGTGGTAGAGAGCCTAAACTGGAAAAGGTACCGCTAGACCATGAGAAACAGCAATTCTTCACTGATGTGTCCCCAGAGCAGGAAGTGTTTGGCTACAACTTGATGGGACACCTTAAGTTTTGACACAATATAACAATCTTTCAGTCACTGTTTGAAATTACAGAAGAACAACATGCAAGTCAAAGTTTAGCTGTAAATTAACGCTCACTTTAATAAAAAATAATTTTGAAATAATGACATCAGCTAAGCTACTCTTTTGTAGACATCTTCTCACACCTGCAAATATGAAATACACAACAGATGTTGGAGCAAGAGGACTAACTCCATCCTCCCCCACCCCAACTGAAATATGGAAAGCTTACGCATTATCATTCTGCAAGCTGATTACACTCATATCTTTTCTAAATGTTTGGTTGTGCTGGCATGTATATTAATATAAAGAAATCAAACTTGCATAATAAAACTGGTCTGAAAGCCTTGATACAGATTTGCTCTGATTACAGCATGAGACAGGAAAACTGGAGGAGCAAAGGAACTCTAACCTGGCGCAAAACCTTTTCACTGATTTGGCACTCGATCAAGAAAATCAAAATACTGGATCAGTTCCAAAGAGAGCTGAACTTTCACAGTTTGTAGCTGACAGTAATTAAAAATTGGGTGGATGGTTTGCATTAGCAACCAGTGAGAAGTAGCCCACAGCTTCTTCTGGATGTTCCTGGTAAACAACTCATCAGCATTTAAAAGGAAGCCTGTTGTTTCCTCAGTTCCTACAGAAGATTGACTGACATTTCAACCTCCCTGAACCCAGACTGACAGCGGAGACTGGTCTCTCACAGTAAAAGGGTTTGGGGATTTTGTGGTGTGGGTTTTGTTTGCTTTCTGTTTTTTTTAAATTAAGAAAACCCCATACAATACCACTGTTTTTTCAATTAACATACCACCTCAGGGACAATCCATCCTTAAGAAAAATGAGGTGTTAATGGAGTACATATCATACCAAATGCTCCCTTTCAACCTTAATAGAGCAAAATTATTTTCAACTCTGGTAAATAAGCAGTTTGACTCAGCTCTCATTTTTACAATGTAAAAAAAAAATAGCATTGCGGTTATTGTAATCAGATTTTCATTGCATTGGGGACTTCTGTATTTTTTTGGGCCCCTGCCCCTAATCAAAGTCAATGAACTTCAGTAGGATTTAATATGACCGTTTCCACAAAGGGAAAAGTGGGGCCAAAAATTGCTCAGGTTACTGTCAGTGGTATTTGCTAGAAGAATGTGTTTGCAAAAGCTTCTTCAAATCTTAAAATCATTGAATCTAGGACTTAAGGAAAACAAGTTCTAAAGGAAACATGTAATTTTTAGAAGACAGGCAAAGATTTATAGGCTCCAAGTCACTGCAATCTTTCTTTTCTTTCCAAGCACTTGTTTCATTTTATGTGTCATGGTTCTCTGGTTCCAAACGCTGACCTCTTAAACTAAGGACTAAAGCACAAGAAATTCTGACATTTTCAACTTCCACTCTTCAATGTATAGTTCAAAGCACGTTTGCATAGTGGAGAAGAACAGGGCATTTGTTTGAAATCAGGAATTCCAAAATAATCATCCAAATGGGAAAAAAGCATCAAACAGATAAAAAGAAGTAACTAGAAATGGTTTAATAATTCCAAGAGAATCATAATATATCCATAGACTTCAGCTGGCATCATTATAACCTTCAGCATTTGGAGATTTCATTTCCAAGAAAAAGCAAAAAATTATAATTATATTTAATCTCACTGTAAATGGGATTAAAAGGTTAACACACAGAAGCTGCCAAAAATATCACCTCTTGGCAACAGCTTGTTGGAAATCTGCAGACTAGGGAGGCCAGGTAATTTTTTTCTTTAAGCCTTCAATTTAGATTACTGATTAGGATTACCTGAGTATAATATCCTCTTACACTTTCTGTAAGAAAACTTACAGTTCTATCAACCATCTGCACTATCATCTTTAGAATATGGTCTACATCCATAGTATTTAGTATATTGCATAGGCATCAGTATTTTCAAGTAAATATCAATTATTTTTTTTCAGAAGATAGGCCACCTAGTTCTCTCAACGCACTTGAACCCTATGAATTTTACAGGTAACTAAAGCAGGAAAATACCTAGACCCGGTATCCAGTTGCATTGCAGAATTAAAAGGCAGAGACAAAAGGAAATACAGGGAGACACTAGAAAAATACAGTCCGAGCAAAGCCTAATGGAAGCATTCCAGCAAACATGCCAACTAATCCTCTTTAGAGTTTGCTATCTTTTTAGGAAGCAAAGGATTCTTACAAGGGTCTATGAAAGCAACTGTTTTGTTGCAAGCAAATCGGCTAATGGTTTTAGTAAAAACATATGCTAAAAGGTTTATCTGTTAGGCAAGAGTTACTTTCTTTCTGCAGTGCTTTAAAGAATGATTGGATCACTTGCTCTACTATTTATCCAAGCGCCAGCACAGTACACATAATATTCTGATGTAGCAATTATTCCTATGGTATTAAACGTGTCCTTCTGAAGGGAAGCTAATATCATTTACCAATCTGCCCTTGGCCATCATTAACAGTAGTTGTTCTAGAGAACAAGATTTAGTAAAGAACTGAAGAGCAATACTGAGCTCACTACTGAAAGTGGTTCACTTCAGAAAGAAAGTTTGAAGAGTTAAGGAACATTATAGAAATTGCCAGTCTGCTTTTTCAGCCTGAAAATTATTAAGTTAAAATACTGACAGACAAATACTCAAAATCTGTACTCAAAAAGATCAACGGACATCACTTATTTCTCCCTACATCTTCTCAAAACAGGTTTTTCCAATACCCCTCTGAATGCTGGTGTAAGTAAGGCAAGTTAACTTGGTGAAAGAGATTCAGACACAGGATGCCTTAGTTACTACATTGCTTTTATGACTTCATAGAAATAAAGGCTCATTTTGATATCAAAAACCTATGCCAGATTTGGTCCTGTTCCATAAATAGTGAAGTCAATAGATTGAGATCCTAGACAAACTTGATAACTTGAAACTGTACTTGCCCCTTATATATGTTATTCAGAACCAACATTTTATGGCAGACCTTTTTTTTTTAGTATGTTGCAAGTAAACATCAAATTCACAGTTGTGACTATCTTCTTAAAGCATCTTCAAATTTATTGACAAATATTGCTCAAATCACTCAAGTTCCAACACAGCAATATACTCTTTAGTTTTTCTGCTTATTAACTACTATGATATTGGGTGATATAATTGTATGTGCTCAATAGCCTCCAAGGTTAAAAATAACCTACCCTCTCCCATAAAGAAGGAATAAGATTCAAAGAAGAGCAACAGGAGCTCAATGCTGAGAAGTAAATGTTACTGCACAAATTGGAGTTTGGGTGTCCTAAATAGTGTTACTCTGTCCCCAAAGATTTCAATGAAGATACTGAAATAGGAATGAGAACGTAAACATACGGAGAGCACGCAAAAGCACGGAAAGTGGAAAGAGAAAAAAAGAGGTATAAATTTTTCACCATACACCACATAAGTTTAGCTTCTTTCTTCCATGTCCTCTGTAAAGCCAAACAAAAACACCAGGAGTTCTCTGATCCTCCTCTGTGCTTGAAGAGTACAAAAAGGAGAAGGTAATGCCAAGTCTGATTCTTAGTAAGTTAAGACGAACAGGAGAAGCAGAGGGTAAGAATAAGAAAAAGCTAGCCACAGTTGGGAGGAGGCTAAAAACTTCTCAAAATCCCAGGTTTAGTTCCTTCAAAGGCATCTAGAGATTCCTGAGAATAAGCCAAAAAGCTATACATGCTAGATTTCAGCTTTCATACTGGACTATATAGGAAGGATACCGTTATGTTTAAATGTAAAGCCACCACAGCAAAAATGAATGCTAGAAGGAAATGCTTTTTCAATAAAGAGGTGCTTGAATAATTCCCTCTTGAGAAGAAAATTAAGAATGAAAGGTGTTTGCTAATTGCTCAAAGAGTCAATAGTGTGAACTAGTCAAACAACTGTAGCTGCTACATTAAAAATACAACACGTTTTTATTCTCCAATTTCAACTTCTGGAGCTTTGGGGGTGTGGGAGTCGGTATTTTTTCTTGGTTTTGACACTGTACAGGGCCTACCATAAGTTATTTCAGAAGTTAAATTAATGCAACAGCTTGATATTCATCTAACATGCACATACCAAGCGATGTTACAAAGAAGCTTCAGCTTCCACTATAGAGGAAGTTGACTCCTCCATTTTCTTCTTCTTCCTAAGACTCCCTAAAACGCCACCGTTCACACACTGGTGGTGCTCACACCATCCAGCTTTCTTCCCCCAGATTGTTCTTCCCTTCAGACAAAGCTTGGTACATCTTGAAGAACTCTGATGTTCAGAAAAGCTAATTAGTTTATTAATTAGCATAATTATTTATTAACAATTTATTAGCAATTAACAGTACCTGTTTACCTCCAGGAAAGAGGCTCTGTATAATTTTATGCCTGCTCCCATGCAAAAGGTTTCACAAGACTGATTCTTTTTTTTTTCCTTTAAGTTTGCTTCACAGCCAGCTTCAAAACTTTATTCTCAGAGCAAAAACTGTCAGCACTTAAAAGTTAATGGAGGCACATTAAATATTAAAACATTCCCTAGCCGAAATAAACTGGGTTATCCTGTGAAAAAGGTGAAATGAGAACAGTTTTCTTCAAATGAATTTACTGTTGAACCATTTGAGAACATACGTTTGCAAATTACTTGCACATTGCTAATCCCAAGCAAGTATTCTAACTATTCTATGAATGGTATGAAGCATATCTCTGCACTGGAGTGGGAATAAAAAGAGAGGAAAAAGCCCCCACAGCTCACACAGTAGCCATTGTTTGAATATCAGAAGAGGAAGCCAGCACTGGCATAACTCTAAATCTGAGCTACTAGTTTATCTTGATGAAATTTAACTAAACTATCAGGCTGCTTTGAAGGCGTATGCTAAGAATATTAAAAAAAATAATCAGCGGCAGCTTCCAGAAAATAGCTTCCAGAAGACTAAATGCAGATGAAGACACAGCTTTAGATGGAAATTTAAATGCACCTATGCCTTGCAAGGCCAAAAAAATATATTTAATAAGGAAACTTAAGTCTTATTAAAGAAACATATGTACCAAATTAATTTTTTTATCTCTACATAAAAGAACATGTATTACAAAGAGAGGGATTGTTTCTGACGCTACTGATCCTACATCTTGATAAAAGACTAATATAAATATTACTAGTTACATTTGCACCAAAGTGGAGATGCTAGAGAGAAGGAAGCACACCCATCTAATCAAGCAAAATAAAATTCATATTCAATAGTATAAATCTTCACAGAACAGTATTGTCTGAACTACTACCCTCAAACATATCAGCAGATGAATAACTTTCTAAAAGCATTTATTCATAGAAGTCTATTATACTCAATACAAAGAAAGAAACACTTCACTATTTTTTCAAGTGACCAGAGTTTAAGTTACATTGGAATACCGAGAACCTACACATATGCTCCAAAACAGAAACAACCAAGTCTTCAGTGACTCATAGTCATTAGTATCAGATTTTGTAGTTCAGTACAGAGCAAATCCTCACAAAATTGTCAGGTAAAGAGACTTCATAAAAGAATCTGTACTATTCTCAACCTTAATTACTAGGTTTATAGCAATTAGTGTAGAAAAAAAATCACGACTAGCCCTGCTACTTGACAGCGTTTAACTCTACTGTAGCTTACACTTCCTCATCTTCTCAAGAGGCAGTTTCCAGTGTGGCACACTGCAAGATGATGAGACTTAGGAATGAGTCAGTTCAGGAGGAAGGGAGGACAGAACCATTCCCGAAATCCACCAGAGCAGAGAGAGCCAAAGCAGGGTTGTCTGGCTTTGTGACAACAGGCAAGTATTTTGCTTTTCCTTCCCTCCCACCCCACCTCATTCAGTAATCAGACTTTGTGAACTCAAATGAGGAAACAAGAAACTTCCCCCCCAGCAACAGGTCTACTCAAGGTATTATGGAAGAAGTTGCTAATTCTCATCCAGCACCAATGGGAAAAGATGGCTGTCACAGTAAGCACGGTCACTTTAAAGTTGAAATGGGTATTTGGGAGGGATGGAAGCAGATAAGTTTATCCTCTGCTGTTGATTCTTTTCTGAAAGTCATAATGCAAGTGAAGCTTCTTCTCTCCCAGGCTGGAGAAGAGTTACAACACACATAGCTCAATAGTTGCCGTTTTAAAACAGAATGCGCTGAGGTCCAGCAGCACAAAACTAAAGTCAGCTTTTAGTACCCAAACCAATCTTTTCCGGGACTATTATTTCCAGTCTACAGTCTTCACCTTCATAATTCCTTTGGGTTTAAAATGAATTTGTTTTCTGTTCTCTCTTCAGCTCTGTCTTTCTTGAATTACAGTCATTCAACCAACTTTCACCCATTCTTCCTCCTGAGGCTGGCTGCCCTTTTCATACTGACCACTCCCAAAGGATCTTTGGTGTTCCTAGCACTGCAACCTGCAGTCAAGACTTGATCTCGAAATCTTCAGGTTTACCAAGTACATGCAACTGCTAGTTTTATAATGCGGTCCCACTGCTCTATTCCATCACCTCCACCATTATCACAGACCAAACCCTGTCTGAACATCACTATTTTCAGAAGCATTCCCAAGCTTGGGGTGTTAATTTTCTTTGAGTTCTTCAGAAACATACAGCTTCATCAGGATGCTGTGCTAGGAGAAAGTACATTCACCTATTTGCAGGATGAGCTATTTGGTTGCCATCACAATGGACTTTTCCCTTACTGTTTTTCCTTGATATCTCAAATCTGAAACCCAAGCTCTCCCTGCAAACACCCACCAGATAGATCCTTCTGCGCAGCAGTCCGGATGTTCCTCATGTTGGCTTCTTCAGGTACTGCTATTGCAGCTCAGGAGCTGCTTTGTGCTGCAGCAGCAGCAAGAGAAGCTTCCCACACTGTGCTGAACCGTGCATGGGCATCAGAGGCAGTAACAAACCCCAAGTCCCAATTTCTGCCCTCAGACAGAGATGGTGGCAGCCAACTCCTCTCCTTACCAGCCATGTGAGACCAGACCTTCCTTGATTTCCCTCGTGCATAACTACATTCCTACACGTACTGTGTGTGATGTATGTGCAAAGTGCTAACAGCATGTGCTGCTGCTCGACAACCACAGATGCCAAAGTGAATTGTAATAGAATTGCTTGTACTAGAATCATTGTCCCGATTCCCGATAAGCAGGCTCGTCTACACAAGTCAGTACAGCATATTTCTGACTTATAAATGTAACAAATAAATCATTAGCCTGCTTAGCTGAAGTGTTACAGGGATCAAGTGTAAGACACAGCCATTATTTAGCATCATTACTCTTATTAACTGACTTGATTTTTGACAGATAAATCTGAGATGGCCTTTTTTGTTAAAATGATAGTAAAGTATCTGTCTTTCATCAAAAATAAAATAAATCATTGTTAAAAAGGTTTGCAGGCATCACTTTGTTAGTGATGCAAATACCAGCTATCAAGCTTACCTTTTCATCCTACTTTTACCTGGTATACATGAAGATTTGTGCTTTAAGTGGGCAAAAATCAGGAATTTATGCTTTTCCTTTTTCTTTCCTATTATCCCCAGTGTTATTGTCAACATAATTTGCATGTTACATCATCTTCACTAGTTATCGCATTAGAGGAAACAAGAAAAAAAAGTCCCTCAACAGAAATAGTTTATTACAGTATCTTCTATAGAAGCTTTCAGCATTTCAGGTTTCCTGACATAGATTAAAAAGAGATTAAGAGTCATAAACTGTAGGCAGAAAGTTGATGTTCTTTCAATGGTGTCAAAATATCTTATAAGACATATATAATTATCTACATAGGTGTACCAAGGATCATTCTTATCTTCCTCTGCCCTTCAAAAAGCCAGACCAAAGAAAATAACTAATTCCAGCATAAAGTTCAGTTATATTATTCTATTATATTAACCATCCTTCTGATAAAGCTTAAACTTGAGAATTAGAGAACCAGCCACAATACCCATCTCGGTGTGACCGCTTTTCAAGGTACATATGAGAATTCCTTGTAGTGGAACAGTTTGTGTAGAAATATCAAAATTAACACCCATCTGATATCGTTTCGTGTCTCAAGCACACAAAAAAGCCATCCTAACAAAAAGTCCACATTGACAAAAAAAAAGGAAATTGTAAAATGCCAATCCCCTGGTATCAATAGGATATAAATTTTTATTTCTTTTACCTAAACTCAACCAAGTAGGATTACAGGTTTACCAGTAAACTGTCAAAGAAAATTATATCGTTTTCCATAATTTACTCTGAAACTATGTTAGACTGTTTACTCTCTCAGAGTGAAATAGCACAAACACAAAGAATCACCAAGACCCATGATACTTGAGCATCACATGCAAGACGTGTCAGGGACACAGCTAATGTCCAGAACCTGACTCAAAGCTTAATGCAAGTGGTGACTACAGGTTATGAGTTTTTCATAGAGGAAAAAAAGGATATGTTATTTTAAACATTTTATTAAAAGACAAAACAAGATGGAACCCAACCTACCCTTGTCAAAACTGGTCTGGTTACTTCTAGTTCTTGACATAGAAACCCATACTTTATATATATTTTAATTTTTTTGTGGTATCTTACAACCAGGAACAGTAAAACAAAGCATTTTTGCTCATAAGGTTAACTGCTTCACATCTATAGGATCGTTATCCTGAAACAGTGAAGTAAGTTTAATTTGTCTTTGAAGACCAGTCAGAACCACCCGATCCTGCAGACAAACACTTTTCTGTATTTTATTTTTAAACACATATGAGTAGAAGAGCACTATTTCTGAGGATAGTCTTTTAGCCAGAAAAAGATGATACAACACAACATAACTCTGCTGTACCGGGTTATACATCATAAATATTTATCCAGTGATAAATACTTCTCAGGGAACATGGAAACAAGCTAGTTTATAAGGAGACCTTGTACTCCAGGTGATAGACTCTACCTTTTAATTTTTCCTCTTCTCCCCACCTCTCTCAGGAAAGCACAATGAGTACAGACATCTGCTATTTGCCTATAGGTACATCATAGTGCTGGTACAAGTTAATATTGCACAAAACAACAGCAACACTTGTGAGTGAACTAGGTTTTCCTACCGGGACACCACTGTCAGCCTGCTTAGCCAAAATGAGAAACACTTTTACTACTAAATAAATAGTGAACATTTCCTTGTAGGAGAGGAAGGGGAATCCCCGTTCCCTCCCTCACTCCAGCTTTTCCTGCAGCATCCTTTCAAGTCTCATCATTTTAATACTGCCTCTTTTCAATGCCAGTTTTTCCTTTCTCTTTTTGCCAAAAGACTTGTTCTTCTTTAGCAGACAGTAGAGACTGGAAAAATATTCCTTCCTACATACTTGCAACAGGATATACTTACCACACTTACATGACTTTTGAACCTATCAAAACTCTTTAGGAGCTACAAAAAAAAAAAAAAAACCCAGTCAAATCTAGCACAGAGTAAACTAAAATTCAAATAGGAAAATCAGTTTTAGAAGAAAGCAGATGTCAACCATTCTTGCCACTTTCCTCTGTCTTCAATCGAAGAAAAAAAAAATAGTGGTTTCACCAGAGGTGAAAGATTTCAGGTTTCCACAAGAAGGTAAGAAGGCATGATTAAGCAGTTGCTTGTGCATGAGATATTTTTACTGTGTTCAGTTTGGGCCCCCTCACTACAAGAAAAACATTGAGGTGCTGAAGTGTGTCCAAATAAGAGCAAAGAAGCTCGTGAGCAGTCTGGAGCACATGTCTGATGAGGAGCGGCTGAGAGAACCGGGTTGTTTAGTCGGGGAAAAAAAGGAGGCTGACGGGAGACCTTATCGCTCTTTATAACTACCTAAAAGGAGGTTGTATTGAGGTGGGGTTCATTCTCTTCTCCCAAGTAACAGGCGATAGGACAAGAGGAAATAGCCTCAAGTTGCACAGAGAGGTTTAGACTGGATATTAGGAAAAATTTCTTCACCGGAAGGGTTGTCAGGCATTGGAACAGGCTGCCCAGGGAAGCAGTTGAGTCACCATCCCTGGAGATATTTAAAAGACATGTAGATGTGAAACTTAGGGACACGGTTTAGTGGTGGACTTGCCAGTGTTAGGTTAACAGTTGGACTAGATGATCTTAAAGATCTTTTCCAACCTAAATGATTCTATGATTTTCTATTTTTTCTCTAAAAAATAGAGAAAGAAAAAGGCAATTCTATTATAACACAGAACACAAGTAAAAGGCGCTGTGGTTAAGAAGAAAGCTGAATTCATTTTAAAATAACTTTGCCAGAAGACTTCAAGCATTTCCTTTCTCGTTCCAGGAGCTGGCATACATAACTAGGCACACCTTATAAACCCCACCACCATCCTGGCCCTAATACATTCAAGTTCTTGCTTCATGAAAGAAAAACAGCTAAATAGTACATGTATATTTATGCCCAAACATTTACACGTATACATATCTTATCACAAAAAAGACTGATTGTACTAGTAAAAATAGATGTACACCTTGCTTAAATGTGAGAATAAAAGCATGTTTTCATTTGTAATTAAAGCACAATAAATGCAGGCACTAAAGGATATAGACACTCTGTACTCACTGATCCAGGGCCTTTCTCTACAAATGGCATGAAAGTTTTCAGTCATAATTTGTAACTGGGTAGACAGAAAATAATACTCCAATAAACAAGTTAAAAAAAGGCTGTTTCTGGCTCCAATTCTGCATCATTCCATCTGCAACACTGGAGATGTTTGCATATTACCCAATAAGGGGAGGAGTACAGGGGCAATATAAAACACTACCATAACAATATTGCCTTTTACCTGGAGATACCAGTGGTTGTCACTAGAATATTCTGGTGTATTTACAAGTTAGGGATCTTGAAACTGTTGTTCGAAGTTTTAGGTTCACTTAAAGTAAATAAGTCTCCTTATTGGTATCAAAGCCCCAAATCTGTTCTGAAACCAGTCTCCAAGCAATGATTAAGTAGTAAATTGATACACTGCAAATCAATGAATTAAAGTTATACATTAACATCATTAATGTTTTCATCAAGCACTGTGATGAATTTCAAGTAGCCCAACTAGCAGGAATCTGTTCAAGGATTGTACAGAGGCCACAGTGGCTACTAGCCAAGAGGGGGAAAAAAAATAGAGGGGAGGGAGTAGAAGAGAACAATGACTTTTTAGTTTAAATTACATGGAGTAAAGCCACATTAGAATTTGCTGTTATGTCTTGTAATAGGAAGAAACAGCAATTTGTGGCTTTGTTGGATGTGTTACCATTAGTATTGCCAAGCAACTTTCAGCTAAAGAGACTTCACATTGGAGGGGTGGGGAAGAAAACACTTTCTACCATATCAGACTCAAATATAAAGCCATTTGCCTTTCATAGGTTGCAGCTGAAGCTTCTTGCCAAGTTTGTAAACTTGTTGAGAGACCACTTCCCTTTACCCCCCATTAGAGTCCCTATTTCACTCTTGCCCAGGCAAGCAACACAAGACCTAGTCATTAGTGGGACAAACGTGGTTACATGGGGGCAAGTTCAAGACTTGACTTTCCTTGTCTGCATCCTGAGTGAGCATCTAAAATAGCCTAAAGCTTTTAACCGTCTCACCAGTCCCTCCATTACACGCTTGAGCTGGGTAGAATTGGCCACGTCAGAGGAGGAAGAGCTGTGGTTTAGTCTAGACACAGCATTTCCCCTTTCCTTTACCGTGGCCCTGCTTCCAGCAAAGTTCCTTTAGTCAGTATGCTATGGAGACAAGGTTCAAGAGCACAGGGCTGTGAAAGGAAAAAAACCCAACCTGCTAGTTCAAAAAGGAAGATCTCAGAACAAAGCTATGAGCAAAGCAGCTGTGGTAGTTTGGTATTCACCAAATTTCCCTTCTTGAGGTTTTGTCTATGCTTAGAAAGGTAGCAGTAAGCATCCCGGATCCTCCCCTTACAAAAATCTGCAAAAATTTGAGATCAATGTCAAGTAGTCCATTTCAAACGGCAGACAAGCATGCATGTTTAACCAAGCAAGTTCCACCCCAAGGGCTCCAGTTCCACAAAACTGCTCTCAGCTTCCAATTCCTTTAAGGCCCACCCCTGTTTCTTGGCCACTCAATCATGATGGGTGCCAGAGCGATTTGTACAGCCTGCATTAGGCTGAGGCACCACAACCATTCTTATAAGGCAGGCACTCTCCTGGGCAAAACCTTACTGATGAAAGACTACCATAACACACTCTGCGAGGGAATGCTGTCCTGAACCTCCCTGTGCTGCCAGGCTGCACATACTGCAGCTACCTGCCATCAACCTGGGCTACGTGAGCTCTACCACCTTCTGTGCAGTCCTCCCAGTATTTTTAAATCTTTTCTTAGTTCAGAACCTTTATTGTTTAGTTCCAGATGCAGAATTAAACTATGAGAATTGGGTGAACTTCATCTTTCTTACATTCTGACTGCAGCAGGAAGACTTCTATTTTAAAATACTTCTCACTACTGCTGGATGAACTCCAGATATAGACTACATGTGTATTCAGTACCAGAGGTTAAAACAGATTAGTCAACACTTGTTTCTGACTCTACTTCTAAGCATGCCACGTCAGTGTGATTAGTGAAACATAGCCATCATCATCTTGCATTAGAACAGCACAGTACTTTCAGTATAAAAGATGCATTTGCTGTTCCTTTCTCTTCTTGATTTTTTAATCACATGGGGTTTAGCCCCTGATATGGTAGTCAGTATAAGATATAATCACTTCATCGCACTGGTCACATGTTCTACAGCTATAGGAAAAACGTTAATTTCATTTTTTAGCAGCTCTGAAGCCCAACTACAGATCAGAATAGTTCAAGATTCAGGGGCAACTGTATGATACCCATCTCTTTCAGCCAAACTTGTTCTGCCCTGCATCCCAGTCCCAAAAAGATCAGCAGCTGGTGACAGTCATAGACTCACTACTTATGTGCTAACAAGATGTGGTCACAAGATGGAAAAGCAGGAGAGGTAATAGAACCCAGGACTCCCCAGTTTAAGTCCGTATTTTCACAAGATCCATAAGATCGGTATCTTAATACTGGAAACAGTTCAGTCTTTCCTGGATATTCAGCATCCTCTCTTCCCTACCTCAGTGACAAACCTACCTTGTCCTGCCCCACCTAGCAGCATTAGGAAGCATAAGCCATCAACAGGAGATGAACCTGCATCCTTTCTAGCTCATGCACCACTGCCATTTCTGGTTTAGCATTCCTATTCATACCCAAGTCAGAATTAAACAGTCGTTTTACTTGGTCAAATTGGAAATTGTGTAGGCTGAAAGATCATCTTGTTCTCAGAGAACTTCCAATTTTTATTTCAAAACAAGGTGACACTTTTATAGTTACTTTTTGGTCCCAGGCATATTACGATTAGAATTCAAAGTATCATGTTTCTTTCTGCAGCTGCATGGTCATTTGTATTTTAACTTTTTTGGAAAGAGTTCACATTTCAGTGTCATAAAAATATTATTTCCATTTTCTCTCCCTACAAACAGTAACCCAGCCCCTACTTTGAAAGGTTTAAGAACAAAGTTTCAATTAAAGCTTCAAAAGTGAACAACAAATTACCTTCAGATGAATCGATTCCAAAAAGTCTGGCTGAAGTACAAATCTGCTGTAATATCACACTATAAGAGCACGTAGAGGACACTTTGCTGCCTCTAAACTTGTGCAATACAGACCACACAGTGATGCACTGAATTATGTATTCCTCAAGACTTGATAGCAGGTTGCAGCACTGTGCAGAACCAGCGTTTTCACATTAGTGCTAAACTTACTTGTAATACAGTGGTGTGAAATGAACCAAAAACTTGACAGAAATGCTTGAGGTGCTATATTGTTGAGCCACCTTGTGGCCCATTTGTTCCATTACAGTGCTACACACTAGAGGACATCAGGGCTATGATTTGCCGGGTCTGTTCAAATTCATTTAAGAAAACAGAAAGCACATAAGAAATTCAGCCATAGCATGTTCAAGAAGCAGCACTCCCTTAGTAAGGAAAACATGAATTTTGGAAGTTAAGTTACATAATACCAGCCAAGTGCCAGTATAAATTTATTTTTTTTTTTAAGCACTTGGTTATTCCAACCAACAGCTCCTTACAAAGCAACCTGCTATACAAGTTCTTAAAAAGACTCATTCAGACTGTGCCCTGAATTAGGGTTAGGGTTAGTACCCTAACCCTAGAACTCCTTATGGATGAGACAGTTGTGGTGTAAGGTATCAGCTGGAAAAATAGTCAGCAAGATTAATAAATTCTTCCCCAAAAGAGGTTTAATGGGCATTCTTACATTTTCTAAAGACTGACTGTAAAATATTCTCAGATGCATTAATTTTCATAAACTTTCATACATTATCTTCAAAACGAAGTCCTACAATCCAAGGTTTGCTGTGAAATTGTTGGGTTAATGTAATTTAACAAAAAACGTGGCAAAGACAGAATATAATACATGTGGGCCTTCTGAGGCCTCAGACAAAAAGGAAAGTATCACTACTGTAGAGGATCCCTAGGCATTACTGAATACACCCTTATGAACCCTCCAAACTCTCTGCACACATGGGATAACTAACCAGGTTACTATCAGGGCAGGCATAGCATTGGTTACTGCAGGTCAGCCCTCATGTAACAATCTGTTTTATTCCACAGTGGTTTATTTCCACTTCTAAACCCTAAGTCAGTACCAAAACACTAGGCTGGTTGCTAAACAAAGTGAGCATTGTGTGACCAGTGGCAATGTAATCTTCCCACCACTCCATTATAACTATTACTTCAAGAGATCCTTTTTGAAATAATTATAGTTTTCCATTGTTGCCCCTTCTGACACCATGGAAAGCCAGCAGCTTTTAAGAGTTAAAAAAGCCACAAAACCAACACCTCACCCACTTAAAGACATTTTAGATCCTTGTTTAGCACTATATACTACCCATACTGTTCATAAATTTCTTCATATATTACATATGAGGTACAAAGAAATACCAACATGCAAACTACGAACATTTTAAAATTAGTTCCAAGCCTCAAAATACAGGAAAACCCATCAGACAAGATCCTGGCAGGACACAACACACACCTCCCACTTCTGGACACACAAATGAGATAGTCTCTCTCAATACAGTACCAACAAGCCATATTCTTTCCATCAGCCCCAAAAGTTTCAAAGTAAGGGAAAGGATTTACAAAGCTTTAACTGGTTTTATAGTCTTTTCACAGACATTAGGAAAAGTACCAAAAAGTAGTATTGCTGGGATAAGGCACACCAGCTACTTCACTGGAGCACCTGTACTATGGTTGACAGAACAGTAAAACCAAGATTTATTTACTGCCCTAATTGTCTCCCACTCTATCCTTTACTGAAGTCACAAAACCACAGGTCCTAATCTTGACTCCAGTTCTTTAATAGTCTTGAGAAAGGTGGAATGTAGATAACCACAGGACAAATACAGGCTCTCGCCCATTTCCTACCACCATCTTCATTTTGCCCACTTCCTTCCCTCCCTTATCAGAAAACTTCCTACAACATTTAATGTTCCAGGCTTCCCCACTTTTGCAGAAAAAGAAAAGTAGGGTTGGTACTGGCAAGAACATACATAATTGGAAGCCGCAATACACATCAGCTTAAAGCACACAACTGAAGAGAAGCAAAAAGAACCAGCTTTTCTCTCAAGTGAACAATAGTTAGAAAGAAAAAATAGGGACAGGTGTTTGAGTGGGCATGAGGGCAGTCCCAGACACATCTTTGTCTCAAAATCTCATGCTGCCCCCATTCCTATAGCTTCCAAAAGCTCTTCAATAAACTTGATTTACAGCAGTGGAATTCTTCAAAATGTCTCTATTTGCATCATAATCTCACTTAAGATAATAAATCTGGAAAATTTGTTACATCCCATGATATAGATATCTAAATCCGGGATGAAAACACTCTGGACAAAACCCCACCAAGCTATTTAATCACTTTACGCCGGGTTTCAGTAGGAGGAATGCATCTGTAGTATGTTTGTGGATTAGGGCTTTAACTATAGTATTATCAAAGAATCACTTTTTCCCAAGGCTAGAAAACATGCTTCTACATTTTCAATCTGCACCACGCCAATTACCATCAACATCCTGAATCAATGTGGTTTTTAAGATACATGCCCCAAGCACTGCCATTCACTAACTGATGCACCATTTCCTCATGCCAAGTATCCACAGCAATATCCACACAATTACAACTTTAAAAAAACATATGGTTTTCTTAAGATCAACGTTGCACTTTATCTTCCCTTAAAAGTTCTGGAGTAGGGAGGCTGTGTGGAAATGATGGACGGTTTAGATCTCCACAATTACTTGGCTTGGAAGACAGGATGCCCTATGGCAAAATGCAAACTAGTTAAAGGGCAAAAAAAAAACCAAAAACACAGCTCACCTTTCTTTGGCTTTTGATTTACATAGCGTGATAGACAAAGTAATAAAGCAAAACGAATTTGCGTAGTGATGAGGCTCTGTATAAGTTAAAGATGCAAAGAAGGAGACTTAATCACAACAACAACAATAAATCTTAAGGGTGGGTAGCTGTCTGTTGCATTTCATGAAACATCTCTACCTGCTTATAAGAATTCAGGGTAAAGACTACAGTCGATTCTAACACAGTCATTTAACATTTAATAAAAGTTAAATAGTCTTGGTGCCAATGACCCAAGACTTGTACAAACAGGACCACATACATTTTAAGCAGTGAACAAGTTGAGATGGTTCTCAAGATCCAAGATTTGCAAAGCTGCAAATGGCATTACAACAGTTAGTCAACTTTGGATTTTAATGTTTTAAGTTAAACCTGAATCTGCTAACTTTTCTCATGTGAGCAGACTTAAAGAGCTTTATGCTGATATTTAAGCTGAAACCTAAATAACCCAAGAATATTTCAAAAATGGCAATACATGTTAATTTAAGTAAACTCTGTATAATATATCAGCATGGGATTCTGCACTGGTCCTGCTCCTAAAATAATAAAAAAAAAAATATATCAATGAATACTGATAGAAGGCATGTTTAGAAAAAGCAAGGATTAAGATGTTAGAACATTAGACTCTTACTATTTTCAAAAAACCCCTCCGTCCTTCAATTAACTATTGAAATAATGGTATGAAATGCATTGAAAGAAGTCTGTGTCAAGAGGAATGAGGAATATTCAATAACAATTCAGAAAAAGAAAATCCTAAAGTGTTGTTAGACTTCCCCCAAGTTTAAACCCTTTGGCAGCCAGATTTTTGAATCCCAGAGCAGGATTTAATCAACATAAAATATACTCATGCACCTCCATAACCATCACTGAAAAATAGGATTAGGTTTAACCAGCTTCTTGCAAAACATATCCGCTTTTCCCACAAGCAAGCTGCAGGCAGACATTGTGAAGGCTGCTTTCAGGCAAAGCAAGAAATTTATTTTTAAATCTGTAACTCAGATAGTGCTATTGCTCAGGAAAGAAAGGGCGTATACACATAGGGCCTCTGCATACAAGTAATTATGCAACACAAAAACGCCTGTTAACTTTTCTGAAACAGCTGATTCACATCTCATCTGCCTGTAAAGCCTCTAATCTAGATTGAGAGAATATTCAGCTCTCTTCAGTAAAAGGAAATACATCTCCTCTGTCTAGACATCCAATTTAAAAAGAGAACAACGCTTTTTCATTTTCAATTAAGGAACACATATGCCAGAAACTTCTTTTATCTAAGATTTTTTGAAACTCATACAGTAGTTTCATTCATGCAACCAAACCTGTAAATACAAACCAACTATTTATTTCCCCCTCAACTGCAACGGTATACTAAGTTTAATGACCTGTTTCGTGTAAAAATGCCACATAATCCTATATTGTAGGCTTTTGCTGTTCATGGTTACATAAATATTTATCTTGATTAATTTACTGTGTGTTGTTAACTTTTTTTGTACATATTACTTAAAATTATTACTTTTGCTCCAGAACTGATATTTTTGCCTAGAAGCCATTTGATGAAAAGTCATAATTTTACACACAGCATTTCAAACTGGACAATTCTTTGCAACACTACTTGCGTACAACAGTTCTGGACTTTAAACCTCTGCTGGCAGCAGTATGGGGCTCCTCAAGGCTGAAGTGTTAATACTAGCATGCATTTGCACTTGGATTGAGAAATACACCAGCATTCAGCTCTGAAGGGTTAAAAACTGAAAAAAGTAGGCATTGTGAAGGGACTATCTGAAAACCAGCAATTTGCATGGCAATTCCTACGGCTGCACGCTTAACCATGACTTCGCTATAGCTGTGGAGAGGCACAAGCAACATGAGGTTAACAAATAAAAGCTATTGACCTTATCAGAAGAATTCAGATTTATTTTTTTTTAAGAAAGGAACAAAACAGGAAACCTTTAGTCTGCAACTATCCTGAACTGTACATTTCCATAGCAATGAAGATCTCGTTGATAACGGCAATTCACTAAATTAAGCAATCTGATCAAGATTGTGATCAACCAAATCACTGAACTTGGGAGCAGGGAGAAGCTATACATGTGTTTGTGCATTTAGTGGTTGTTTTTTTTAAAGCACTGAAGTAAGAATGTGACATAGCAGCACTGTTTCTTCACATGTATGCTTCAGAAAAGTAACATTAACTGCACCGAAGTAATATCTTCCAGTTGATTGAGAAATGTGTATAATCTAACAGTGCTAGATTGTGACATGACCACAGATCAACTTTCAGAGAAAATTTTCATTATTATTGTGGCTTTGAGTAGCACCTTTAATATTATATGTGATGTTTAATATGTTATTTTTTTATTTTAACATATCTACCGAATTGATGCAAAGTTCAAGGAAAAAAGAAAATAAATATATTTAGTGTCTACTTTCCAAGTGTAATTTGAGAGAAGTCAGCTAGGATGGCATACATATTTACTTTCAACTGAAGGGTATTAACTCTGAAAAGTAGTTTTATTCTATAGAAGGAATACAGCAATCTAGAAAAAGTTTTCCCTTTAGCAGATTATCCAGATACAACTGATGTATAAGTGCTCAGCAAGGGAGCTGTGGTATAGTCCCAACTCGGTGCATTTAAGAGCAACTCATTGGGCACACTTATTACAACAGTTTTGTCTTGATAAAAATGTTTTGCCAATAAATCTGATAAAACAAAGCTCAAATTAGAGACAAGCTTCTTTATAAAATATGAATGGTAGGATATATTTTAGCAAAGTGAAATCTGCCCACAAGGGAGCAGTCAAATACGTAATTACTTTTAAAGCACCTTAACTGTTTCTAAAACTATACATGGCATTTAAACTAGCCATTTTATTATTAGGGCCATGCTTGGGTTCAACATCATGTAGTATCTGTTAAACTGCTAGAGTACTGAAACCGTATCTTTACCAGGTGAGTATCTTCAAGATGCAGCACAACTAACATCCTAAGAGCTCATGGGCTGTTAAAAATGGCAGTTCAGGAGGGTCTTTGTGGCAAGAACGAAAAATACGGCCCAATTAATTACTAATGTAATTCTGACCACAGCTATGGATCTTATTAGCAGAGTTGCATAAGGTCTAAGGTGTTCTTTGCTGCTAGAAATACAGGCAACAAATCAGAGGAGAGGAAAAAACCTCACACCAAGAAACCTCACAACCATCACTCCTCTCAATACAGAATGATTGCTAGTATTATTTATTTCCGTACTTGCTAGAGTTTATATTCTCACTTATGTATTATTCAAAAATGCTTGTAACATGACCACATTTAGAGACCAACTTCAGAAGTGCTTAACTGTATAAAAACACCAACAAAACAAAACACTGAAACCCAAATGGTTTTGAAAATTTGTTTAAAAGGGCTGTCCAGCTTCTTCCTATATTTAATAGAAGCCATATAAAGGCAAGAATGCCGAGCAGTTACATTTATTGGCAGTGATAAGAGAAGACTTTTTTCCTATGCAGTTAATACAATAACCATTTAAACGACTATTTCAACACCAGAAGCTACGGACAACTTCAATTGAGGCAGAAAAACCTCTGAGATTTTTAAAAATGGTAAAAATTATCTCCCGCTTTTGTGAAAAACTACCAATTATCACTGTGTCCCTCTAATACTACTGGGATTATTATTTGGCATAGAAACAGCTCTACTCTTGAGCTAGTTAGGAGTTTTCTGACAAAGCAGAGGGGTTTTACAAGGAAAACTCCAGCTAAATCAAACTTTTCATGGGAACATAACTAGAGAGAACTTTGACCAGGAAAAATATTGTGGTTTTGTTGAGCATGTGGATTTTTTTTTTGGGGGTGTCCACCCCTCCCAAATCTTTGGGGTAGCATTTCATAAAGAGCAACAGCCCCAATCTGACAGGTAACAGTGTCTGTCAAATCAAAGCAGTCTTCAATCTAGATCCAAACCTTACTACGTGGTAACCAAAGCCACAGGTTATCTGCTATTCTGGAGCAAGCATCACAGCTTCTATACGAGAGATGGAACTAATGAAGTGTACGTATATGATCTGAACTAAGAATACAAACTGGCACCGATAACAGCTCAGGTGGACACCAAGATTATTTTTTCCTGTCTCAGAACAAACTCCTAAAGAAGCTAAATAATTAATAACTCTCTCCAATAAACTTTCCCTTGAAGCACTAAGTTTCAAAGCTATACAACCCACTATGGCTGTATCAACACATTTGTATGCGGCCTTTTCAGACAACCACTAAACACAATATTTACTTGTTTAATCACAGCAACGAGTACAAGAAAAGTAACTTTGATGATTATGTGAAAACTTGTTTCAGAGATGCTTTGGTCAGAGAGATGACGATTAAATTGCAAGTTTCACTGAGCAGACAAGAAGTAAATGGCTAGTTACATCTTACAATTTTAGATCCCTGCCAAGAAAATAGTTTAAAAAAAAAAGTAGAGAACTAATTGTTACTAAGTTGATTACCTGACCTTAAATTGGGTTGCCCCATCTTTAGCAGCCAGGAGCTGCCAAATTCCAGTTTGCAGACTCCATAGAAGTTATATCACAACACAAGCAAAAACATTCCAGCATAAAAATAGAGCTGATGCTACCACCCACATCATTCTTCATGGCTTAATCAAGCTTGATTCTTGGTTACTCTCTAGTTTTAACCTGAGTCCTAGTGTGTATGTAATCAGACTAATGAGACACTGTAACAGATGTTTCTGTGATTTAAAGTGGGCATTTCTTAGACAAACCTTCTCAGATGAACACTGTGATAGCATTTAAAGGCTAAATGGAGCAACTAGCCTCAAGTACATCTAGGAACTTGTCTTTTTAGACTACCAGCTAGAGATTTCAATTACCACAAAAAGGTATTCTTATTGCAGTGCTGTCTCTCTAATATGTAATTATACTTCCCTGTAAATCTCTTCTGTATAGATCAGTGAACAAATTGACCTTCCAGACCATACAGGCTGCAAAGGTCCCATCCTTCCTGATGACACTCAGCCAACTCAAGCTGCTTGAAGCCTCAACATTCCCTGCTCTTGCAGGCTTTACATTCCCATAGTTCACAGGAATTTCTCAGGCACATAAGAGGAGGCATACCAAAATGGATGTGCTGCCAAATCAAGTAATGGGTTCTCAGTATACATTTTAAACATAACAGGAAGAGTATGGAAAGCAATCTTAAAGATCTTTATTACTAAGCACAAATTTACAAGGTAAGGTTTTTATTTAACGGACTGTAAATGTAAGCATATGGAAGGTGACTATAACAGTGCTGAAGATCAAGGTCTATAAAAGAAATAAATTGTTCCATAAAAGAAAAAAAAATTTTTTTAAATATCACCAGCTTTGCCTTCTCAGCACAGAGAATATTTGACTATGATGAATTTATCCTAAGTGTTTTCATTCAAAGACCACAAATCTCTCCAAACACTTGAAAAACACCACTTTTGCTGTTTTAACTTCAGACTGTTACCTCAGAAACTGCTAAATGCTCAGTTACCAAGAGGAGATAGCTCCTAACAAGTCAGTAACTCTATAGAGCCAAAAAGATTGCCATCTTTGTGGATTTTTGGGGCAGGGAGTGCATTCCCCATTGAGGAGGAGAACAAATTTGTGTGTTCAGCAGGATGAACCTGAAGATGCTCACAATGCCTAATTCTTCCTGGAATGAAGGAGTAAAACAGAAAGGTGAAACTGTTCTGTAACACGTCTTCACTAATAATAGCTTCACATCATCTATACTTTAGCTGTGACAAAATTCCAGATTCCAGTGTATTATACATATATGCATGAACCAAAGTGATGACACATAGTGGTACAATATCCCAAGTAAAGAAGAAACATGGATAAATCTACAAAACAGTTCAAGCTGATCACTGCTCTTAGCAGTTCTGATGCTCAGAGGACTCACACCCACTAGTAAGGGACAGAATTCTCCTTCCATAATTCCCCTGCATTCACACATAAGCAAGAGAAGAGACAAGAACACAAAAGAAAAATATTACACTTCTGATGTTCTAGGATTTCTGAAGGTGGCCTCCTTCCCCCATCAATTTTTCTCCCTAACTGGAGTCTTTCAACATCTGTGAAACTTAAAAAAGTACCTTCACTACATTGTCAATTCAGTATGAAGTGTTTCCAAGTTGAAAATGGACCTCCGGGATAAAGTAAAATGAAAAAAGATGTGGGAATCTGAATAATGCCACATCACTCAATTTCTCATCCCATTACAGTGAAAAATACACAACTTGTTAAAAACCTTAAGGGACAAACACAAAAGGAATTGTACTTACAAAAAATTGTAAGAAAATGTAAGACCGTAGAAGCCTCCCTCATACTTCATTCTGCAAGTTTGCTTTCCTTTTAACACATACAACAGAGCCTTACCTTGAAACTACCATCTGCTTTTCAAAACTCTTTATCCTCCGATACTGCACTTTATAAAATGCAGTCTATAACTCCTTTCAAGACTTGATTTCAACACAGAAGTTTGATGTTACTTGAATAAAAACAAAACTTATATCATTCAACTTATGCAGTAAGGTTCAAGTTTTTATATTGTACAACTAGTCGAAGCAGTAATCAAGATCTCAGCTGAATTCTTGAATTATAGGATCCAATTTAAATCAGAAAAAATTTTAAAGGTACACAGTAAGTCAGTTTTTAAGTATTACCTACACTAGTTGATTAGGATCCCTGTCCCATGCTTTGCCTAATTAAGAGCTTGCAATTTATAATTCTGCAAGACTTCTTCATTAAATAAATTTATCAGCTAGTCTGTGTTGTCTTGGCCCATCCATATTGTATCAATTGAGAGCAAACATAGTGGAAAACAAACTCACAACAGTAACCAGCACTGCAGGACATTTATTCCCAGGTAAGGCTGGGAAAACCAGTTAATAGTGGCATGGCAATGAACACAATCTATTCATCTGATGCTTGATCATACTGTAAAAGTCCTCCATGTTATATTCCTGAGTTGTTGTAAGATACAGTTTGCACCTAGAAGTTAACTAAGAGTTCCCCTATGAACACCTGCCTCTATCTTCCTGTCTCTTCTGCTTCCATACAGAAGTTTTGACTGAAATCATACTCTTTGTGCCATACCAGCGTCTACTTAAGTAGTTCACGGTTCTGCCAACAACTCATAAAAGAAAAATCAGTCCACACAGCTAGCACGTCCAGAGAATACAAGGCTAAATCTCTTTCTGAAGTTGGAGCCATCTAGCTATAATTTACAAGTCTTTAACACACCCAACAAATTTCATACATTCTACTATTTATTACCATTTTATGTTTTATCTTACAAAAACTATTCAAAAGTCTTACTGTCAAAGCAAGTAACAACAGGAAAGAAGGACAATGTCGTCAAATCCCTCTTTCCAATCTCTAAAAAGGCTGTCAGTTGGTTTGATGAATGACTGAACCAGTCAGAGTCTAGTATTCCTTTCAGACAACAGAACAGTTTTCAGAAGTACTTTTGTTTCTAATCTAAGAGTTATTTACATAAAAATTACACTTTTGCAAGTCTTAAAACTCCAGCTTCTTATTGAGACTGTAAAAGTCAAACTTGAAATAAGTTTTTATGAACTCTTTAAAAATACTTTCTAGTACTGATGACATTTTCTAGGACATTTCAGAAGTTTTCCATAGCAAGTTCCTCTGCTTTTATCAAACTTGAAAGATTAAGAAAACTATTACTATTTTCAGGTCATTTGATTAAATGACAATCTGGAATTCAGCTGTTTTTCCTCCAGGGAGTGAAGTTATTATTATTTAAGTAGCCATGCTACTGTATTTCTGATGATTTCATAGCTCTAGTAAACTGACCTGTGAGCTTTGGGTGTTGTACATCTCCAGTCTTAGTAATCTAACTTCAACAGTTCAGTCAGTGTCTTAACTGAGATACTTCCTTAAATCAAAGTATTTTTATTTAATAAAGGCTTAGTAAAAAAAGCAAAAAGAAGCTATGTATATTTTTTTTAAAGATTGACACATTTATACTAAAACTTTTACCCTAAAATATCTACTATCATTATAACTATTTAACTATAACGACTTAACCTCTCTCCTCTTTTTTGAGGTGTTACACAACCCCCCAGACCTACAACCTTCCTCCCCTAAGAACAGGTGGTTGTACCCCTAATTCTGTTTCCCTTTGCTGTATATTTGGAAACCATTAAAGTAAACTGTACAAGACTATCACTAAGAGTACCAGACACCTGCCATTAAAAAAAAAAAAAAGACTTGAGTTACAGGTAAACGAGCTATGCTTGAAGAGCTCTTGGTGACATTTTCTACACTAAGTTTTGTTTGCCTCTATTGAGAGACAAGGTGGGAATTGACTATTTCCAAAAAAAAAGTGATGAGGGGGAGATGTTGTTTAACATCACAAAGCTGCAGCAAATGTACTTTTCTTTTCTACTGTTTTTTGATTACACTGCAGATCACCTTTTTAAAACTGCAATAGTATTACCAAAACCAAGCCCAAAAACCTAAGAAGCCACTCATCTGACACATATGTCTTCAGTGCATTAAAAAAAAAGAAAAAAAGCATAAAAGTCCGCATCACTCCTACTACAATTGCAAAAAGATTGGCAAATGCTTTTCTTGTTCCATATTACCCAGGCCTGTTACGACATCATGTTAAAGATAGTAATTTTCTTAATTGTTGCAAAACTTGCTTAAAAGCCTGGAAAAAACGGTCAAGAAAATAACCCTAGAAATAGAAAAATAAAAATCCCAGTCTAAAAATGTCAAAACAGCATTTGCACAAGACTCCCACAGTGGACCTACTGTATTATGTCTGGTTGGAATTTGGCATTTTTCTCTAGAGCCAGTCAATAACAGGAACTTGATCATAAATGCCCTGCTTTCCGGCAAGCACGGCAGCCTCAGCTGCGCAGGCTAATGAGCCAGGGGCACACCAGTTTCAATAACAGCTGGAAGAAAAGTCCACCAGAGAAGGTTAAAAGTTTTTTGTTTGCTTTTAATAAAGCCACAGTCTTGGGGTTTTTTTGTTAAAGCAAAAAAAAAAAAAAAAACTCCAGTTTTGCAATGTTAAGTTACTGAAGATGCAGCTCTTCTTAGAGTCCTTGTACTTAGAGCACTACGTATCTGGTGAAGTTTACCACGCTAACATGAACATATTTAACTGATTTTGAAAATTACAAGCCTTTCAAATGAGAAAGAAACTGAAAACAGCCTGCTTTCCATGAGCCTAAAGACATTACTACTGTAAAAATAAAGGTAACCTCTTCTTAACATTTTACTTCTAATATTCTTCTTATTCATTTTTAACTTTAAACTGTATTTTCACATGGTTCATAAAGGAGATTCATCAGTGTATTAGCTTTTGAGAGGAATCCTATAGCATTCATGGTGAAAAACATTGTTGAGGGAGCACTAACACATAATTCGCTGTTTGTGTACCATATATCTAAGAATCACTTAAGACCTGAATTAAGAAAGCTTGTACATGAAGCTCTCTCCCCACAAAAAAAACAACCACTTGCTATAAATCTAAATATCTGGAATTTTGATTCCTACTAAAAGTGAAAAATAATCAGTAATTTTAATATGTACATAAGTTTTGATATTAAAGATGTCATCTTAATTACAATTAAAGCACTGAGATCACTTCCTATGAAAAAGCTGTTCAAGTTTATTAGTTTAGTGGGGAGTTTTCAACCTCAATCTTAAACTGAGAATCAAGATTTAGAGGAAAGGCATTTTCTGTGCTTAAACAAAGTCTTACTCACATTCAACATACTGCAGTCACTTGATTCAACATTATAAATCTACAAGAAGTTCCTGAACAGTATCAAAACTGATTAGACACCTGTACACACACCTCATTTCATTTAGGGTAGAAATGCCTGTAGCAGTCTAGAGCCCTCAAATATTTGTGTGGCTAAAATCTGAGCTCATTTAAAACAAGATATTTTTTGACTGACGCCTTTTTGATTAGCATGTGAGTTCTCTAAGTTCACATTTGTCAGCTTGCAGCGATGGCTGAGAGGGCTTCAAATCCCAGTCTCCATCTGCACACAGTTACAGTGAAATAACCAACGGCCACCACAAATTTAACCTAGAAAAGTGAGATTTTATTTTGTTACTAAGGCGACAGCTCAATGCTTCAACTGGAAGTTGGCATCACCCACAAGTATGCCCAAGTCCATACCTCATGGTTAGTGGAGGCTGATCCCCGCGGGCTCCCTCCAACCTCCCACTTTGCATCGGCCTAGCAGCCAGAAGAGAGCAACACGGCTCCAGCCACTTCTGGCAGGGAACGTTTCAGACAAAATTTTGCAGCGGGTATTTGTCCTATCAGAGTGCTCTGGAGCAGAGCATTGTATTCACAACCCCAATAACACCACGAGCTACAAGCCCACAGGAAACAGATAGCAGAAGATGACATGCAAGGGAGGAAAGACCCTGCAGATCACTCCCCCACGCCAGGGCTGTCTCCCTGACCAAGGCTCTCCAGGCATCTCCAAGTTTGACAGAGGCTATGATTTCTTTTCCCAGAAAATGAATGAAAGAAGAAAGCACATGCACCAAGATGCCTCCCTCGCTGCTGAGAAGATCAGAAGAATAAAGGAATAGGCAAGCTGAGGGGGAGAGCCTCAGCTGGACACAACATCCACCTTATTTGAGGAAAAAGTCCTTCCTCTCTCCCTTTCTTTCCTTTCCACCTTAGTTGGAGGCTGCCAGAAAAGAGGGCTCTTAGCTTCTGGAGACAGATAAAGGGAAATGTAGTGTCTTCTCTTCTCACAATTCCTCCCAAAGGGCTCCTGCTCAGCTCCTCATACACCACTAGCACCAAGTACAGTGGCCCCAGCAGCCTCTACAGTCAAAGCACTCCTGCTGCTTCAGGCCCTGCTTCTCCCACACGTTTTCTTCTCTCTCATTAATGAATAGTGTAGACAGTGGCTAGAGGACTGAATCTGGCCAACACAACACAAACAGCAGCCTAGTAAGCATAACATAACTTATAGATATCTTATTTTGCACAGAGTATTTTTTTCTTTTGATAATTATGTACAAGTGGCTTTAAAATATTTATTGAACAGGCACTCGCTGTTGCTATTTATCAAGCATTTTAGGAGTCAATTCCAGATTTAGTTACATCAAAACTTAAGAGTTTTGCTACGCTCCATGCTCATTATATGTAAGAATGAGTGATTTTGCATTCTCAAAGTTCAAAGATAGCAGGAGAAGATACTCAGGAACAGTAGCACATATTTATTACGCTTGGGAGAAGTCCAACATTTCCAACACATTTATGTTCAAAACTGAAAAGGTCACTACTAACAGCCCCAAAGCATAAGATGACAGTCATTGTACTACAGCACAAAGATTGTATTTGGCATAATACACCAACACAGAACAGAAGGAAGGTTATCACTGTAGCACACATGGTACTTACAGAGCCTCTATGCTTGAACTGGGACAAACAACGTCTGTTTCATTTTTTAACTAGTTCAGAAATAGAAGTTATTGTTTTTTAGCAATAAAAAAAAATTGTCACAAGCTGTTATTCAGAAATCAACAAATCATACATAGAGCCTATCCCAGGCAGCCTTCTGATGTAAAGACTGCTGCTCTATTTTAAACTTCAATCAAAACAGATCATTAGATAGCTTCAGTCAGTCGTAGCATATCAAAAAGTTTTTTAAAGGACTAATTTAAACTTATAGAGTATCCACTTGATAGAGACATCTGTGTCTCCACAGTGATAAACCATATAGAATTCGAGGGGTTTGTTTTTGAAATTAATAATTAACAAGGTCTTTATAGTATCACATTCAACTAACACTAACTTAACTCACTTCAAGTATAAAATTCCACTCCTTCAATATTAGAATTCACATTCTGCAGGATAATCCCTTCTAAAAAAACAAAATTTCATCTTCTTCACATGCAGAAAAAGGAAGTGAAACACAATTATATTTGTATCTCCATCAGTTTCCAGAACAGTAAGGGTGCCAGCATTTCTCTACAGTCAAGAATTTGACTCCAATTCCACAAAGAAAGTTGCCTGCAATGAAGCTAAGTTTATGGAAAAGACTGGTAATCACACAACCACTTTTTGTGCACTGCTGCACATCAGTAGGAAACACACAGTTCTTAGAATCAAATGCATTTGTCCATGAGGAATCTGGACTATAGGAAGCACTGCAAGTAAAAACTAGGAAACCTTGGCAGAGCAGTGTGGGAAAACATGCTTGGAATCCTTCTGTATTCCATATAGTCCATATAACCCAATACTTAAAGTTACTATTTATGGTAAGCATTACCCCAATCCCCAAGAACAAGGTGCTACCCCACTTGCCTTACCAACAGCCACAACTGAAATGACACCTCATGCTACAATACCTCAAGTCACAAGCAGCAGCACAGACTTTTAAATTGAGTAAGAGGATAATCTCTGGCACTATTCTGCATGGGGCAACAAATTTATCTGGCATACTGCAAAAGCATTCAAAAACAATGAATAGAAACTAGAGCCATGAGGACGATTGGAGGACTGGAGTACCTCTCCTATGAGGACAGGCTGAGAGAGCTGGGGTTGTGCAGCCAAGAGAAGGCTCCAGGGAGACCTTATAACAGCCTTCCAACCACCCTAAAGAGGGCCTACAGAAGACCTGAGCCTCAAATACAGAAAGGTACCCTTCTCCAAAATAGTCCTTATCTCTGCCACCAAATCCTTATCCTGTACAAATCACATGTGAGACTGAGATATGGTCATTAATGATGTGTTCCTCATTTTCCAAGGGCATTAAAGGCAAGATCTTCAGGGCCATCAACTGGGAAATATTCTGAACACGGCAAAGCAACAGCTAAAGGAACTTTGCTGTTTGTGTACCAAATGTCTTTGAAAATCCCACGAGGAAGCAGTTAACTTCCAATGAGTGAGGTTCAAACACCTCAGTGTTCTGATCCAAACTACCCAGAACACCAAAACCAGGAGATGCTCTCAGATTTCACTCCTGTTTCCCAGTCTCATCCTAGCTGACTGAGAAAGAGAAGTCCTGTCAAGCCTCAGCTATGATAGTCTGCAAAATACTTCACAGGCCCACAGGGATGCTGAGTCTGGCAGAAGAAAAAGCTGTAAGGACTGGAACATGGTCAGCACAGAGAAAACCTTCTCAGGAGTCAGACAGGCAACACCACAAAGTCCCTATTTGACTCCAACAACAGACTTTTTCCAAGAGTTTATGAATATAGCCCAATTGGAGACAAAATCCCTCGTCCTAAAAAAGATCTTAAGGCCATGCTCCAAACCACTCACCCCACCCTGAAGCAGTACAAAGATTATGCAACACTGTAACACATCCTCTCCCTTCCTCACACTGTTTTCTCTCATAGTTGGCTCATTTGAAGTGTTGTGAAACAGCCAGCCAGTATAGAAAATTTTAGGATCAACTCTAAAAGCCTGGAAAACAACACAGACAGGACAGTCTTACAACAGGAAGTTTCTGCAAATCTAGGAAACAGCACGACCAAACTCGCCCATCAGGGCAGTGGCAGAACCCTAGAGAAGATTCCTCATGCTCTGCATCAACACTACATTGTGTCATCAAATATAACCTACATTAACTCACTTGCGGTTTTTTTCCCTGAAGGATTAATTCGGACATCAGCAATTCAAGCTGATTTAGTGAAGAACTTCAAGAAACAAATACCATACACGATAGCAATAGCTAACTTTAAGCAGTAACTCCTGTTAACAAATATCACTCCAGCAGTTCCCTCTAGATCTGCCATATTATAAAGTACTACATTTTGTTTTCCCTATCCTCGATTGTCACGACAGTTATCTGTAAGCAAACTCTTCTCACTGAGGCTGGAACAGAAAAAAAAAAAAAAAATCACAGAAAATAGCTCAGTTCACATGAGGAATCTGAAACTCCATATGCCAGTGCTGCAAAACTTGGAAGAAACTGAACACATAGGAAAACTGTAAATACTCCAGGCATATGTAAGAACACAATGGTTTCATCCTACATGCATTAAAGTTAATTTCCTTCTTTAAAAAAAAAAAACAACAGAAAATAGGAATGAAACTAAGTTTTCTCTCTTTGTCAAGACAACATAGCTAGAATCTTTAACACATGTTTTTTCCACAAGAACCAAAGCGAATACAGTTTTTGCCAAAACCCAGAAACATACTTTTATTCTTCATTGGGGTCCAAGACTTCTAAAAAAAGGCCGCCACTACGCCAAAGCAACACATATCTTCTGCAGCAACCTATTTTGTATCCAGATGAACAAGTTATATATAAAGTTTTCAAAAGGTAACATTCAGCAAATGACTTGAAATATTCTTTCAAGACAATAAAAACAATTTTCTGCTTGAACAGAAACCTTATTACCTCCTGAAACCACCCTTGGATGCAGCAGTTCCACAGCTCCTCATGCATGGAACAAGCATGTAAAGCTCTGCACATCTGGACAACACTAAATCGTTAAAAGAACGAAATTGTTGTTGGCTAACTTTGTGGCTTTTTTCAAGCATGCAAAAAACTCAAGTCTGGGAATAAACTGGCAAACTCTCAAGTCCCAGAGTAGGACAGATAGAAGTATCATTAATTACTTTGCTCGTTACTCGGCGCTACATCACTGCATAGCATGCCAGCTGTGACACAGTGAAACTCTCTTTAGAAAGACGCATACTTCATAACTCCATATCTGGAGAGAAGACTGCTCATTGAGGAGTTTTTCCTCCCTTCCCACTCATATTGGGAAGCTGAAGGGCTGACGTCAGCTCTAAAGTTAGCCATCAGTTTCTCTGAAAGCTCAGAAAGGGAGGGTGGGAAATGGTGGCAGCTACAGCTGCTTGATGACAGTGATTCTGGCAGCAGTTTTCCTAATAACCAAAACACAACAGCACAGGAGTTGGGCAGCTTATGTCATATAAAAAAATGAAGCCCAAAACAGTGAAGACCCAGTGGGAGAAGAGGTCCAAGGACAAGGTGGAGAAAGCTAATATACTGGAGGGACATGTTTTCTTGCTGCTTACAAACACATCTTTTCACTTGTGATCAAAAGTTCCAGTTTAGGAACGAACAGGTCTATTCTGCAAGCACAGCTTGCTGGGAAACGCGCTTATCAAAGTACCATCTGCAGCCAGAGTAAGGTGTGAAGCTGCTCTTTAAAAGCCTGCTTTCAAATCAAGGAATGGGCAAAGCAAAGACAGTAGCTCTAAGCAAGTGATTTCTTTCAAAGCATACAGAGGCCAGAAAAACCACGAGGACTGTTACAATCAAGTTTCTATATATTGCATCCTCTCTTATTAACTAGGAGAATCTA
>KZ505832.1:238697-254171 GCA_002844005.1 Limosa lapponica baueri | reverse complement strand
GATTTATAATAAGTACGTTTTCTCCTGTGAAACCCTGCGTTGGCCCCCTCTTTGCCGGAGGCAGCGTGTGGCTGTACTGACAACTGAAAACAGGCCTGCCTGTATTTTACAGTTCCTTCGGCTGAGGGATGTTAATTGTTCAGCATAAGTACATTTTAAGCGGAATAAATTACTTAGTATTATAATTTGTTGTGATCTGTGCTGCTCGCTTAGCTCTACTTAGCACGTACAGTAGCTAGATGCGCTGAAACCTTCAGGCCATGAGAAAACAGATGTTCCTAGTAGTTTTCCTAGCCGATGGCACAGTGTTGTTTAATCTTTTAGCATGGATAAGTCCAAGTGCTGGACTTGGATCCAAGTACTGGATATCATACTGATGTTTCGGTAGTGTTTCTCTCAAGTCCGGGGCTTTTCGGTTCCCCGTGTTCTGCCAACAAGGACAGGTGCACAAGGAACAGAAACCAGAAGATACAGAGGCCCCAACCCCTGACGTAAACTGCAAATCAACAAGACGCCTGGACTGCCTGCCTAGCCACAGAAAAAGAATCCAATTAGATGTTAGAAGACCCCAGACCAAAAATCGCCATTGGACGAAAAGACATGTGAGGGGCGAGTGTGTGGATCACCAGGGTATAATTGCCCAGGGATTTCTTTGTTCGGGGTCCCTCTCTTTGGAGGCACCCATCCTGGGCTGTTCTTGCTGCTGTACCTTCCTATTCAATTAATTACTTTATGAAGTCCTATGCATGAGACTCTGCTGTGGGAAACCTAGGGTTGAGCCTGAAGAAGGAGGAATTGGGCCCAGGAGTGTGTGTGTGCGACACCATGAATGGTGTGTGAATGCTCAGGTAGCAGCTTCTTTAGTAATTCCTGCTGCAGCAGAGTTTCCTCATTATATATGTGGATGGTGGGACCTCTGCATAGGCAGAAAATTGTAATACTATAATTAAACTATTATTATGGCTTATTATAGTGCGTGGTCAGAAATAACTGAGTGTCATTGAAAGCCCATAATATATTTAAAAAAAAAAAAAAAAGAAAAAGGAAAAAGGAGAAAAAGGTGCTTGAGCCTGGGAGCATACTGCCTTTCAAGTAGGACCGTACTCTGGAATTCTGAATGCTTTTTTGCGCATTGCTCCCCACACTCTCAGTTTAAATCCCCTTCTTGCGGCCTCATAGTCCGTGATGGAACAAAGAAACTGTATGATGTCACGGTTACTCAGTTGGAAGATCTCATCCCAATTACACCATTTCTGCAGTATGGTTCTGAAGTCTTTCCCTAGGCACATGCAGTTTTATAAAGTTGGCAACATTGGCTACTACTTCTGTAGTAGCAGAAAAGTGATTTCATTCCACTAGTGATTGCTTTATGAGTGTACAATCTCAGATTCAAAAGAGGAGAGACACCACAAATAACATGAATGCCATGGTCTTTTTTGGTTTTAAAACAGCACTGGAGTCATAAAGAGACATACAATTCTGAGAGTTTCAGGACTCCGTACACCACAAATAAGGCAAAAAGCTTATTTTTATTTAAAAACTTGGGATTTGAGATTAGAGGGAGTTAGGAGCAATTTTTCTTTACTTATGTATGTAGGTCATTCCCTCTCCTGCTAAATTAGAGCTGCATAAAGCAATACACGAGCTACAACATAAAAAATTGTCCTTTATGTGGCCAGATAAGCTTGTCATTTCTAGCTTTTGCTGGCAGTCCATTAAATGTACTCCGAAGTAAAGCTTGCCTTCTTTCTGCATTCTCCTGAAGAAAGTGGTGAGTAGGACTGACAGCGCAAGTCCGTAAGCTGGTCTGGAAGAAGAACCCCCATCACTGGTGCTTCCATGTGCGGCTAAGAGCCTTTTTCTGATTCCTTTTGCCAAACTGAATTTTTCCTACCCCAGTTGTCCAATGTCCCTCAAGAACTACTTTTCGGATGTAGCATGTTCCTTGACTCTTATTTCCAAAAGCACTCCACCTGAGGGGAGGAAGCCAGTTCACACCTTTCATAACTCATCTGATTAATCACATACATCAGTTGAACACCAAACTTGTCCTATGATTGTACTCTCAGGTGACAGACACCTTGGGCTCTTCCCCTGTTCAGAGCAATAGCTTTCCCTCCTATTCAGCGTGTGCATTCCCGAGTGAATCGGAACAAAAGACTCTGCAGCCTGTGTCGCTTTTGCAAGGGAAGCATCTCAGCCAGACTATGCTGGGAACACTTTAGCAGGGTCCTTACTTGTATTTTTCATCCATCCTAATATGAGAAACAGGCAGATGAAGCCAGACAGGATGTAGCACAGTTCAGGTTCCAGCTGACTGAAGCAAAAAAAAAAAAAGCCTCCAACTTGTTTAAATGTCTGTTCCATTTATAAGTCTGGCAGTGATAGCTGCAGACACCATTAGCCAGCTACCATAATCCTGCTAGGTCTGCCCCTGGCATGCACTGGGGCACATTCCAGGTTTAATGCACAAAGACTGTTCTGTCACCAAAGTCTTCTGAGGTACATTTACAGAAGAGACTGAAGGCTCAATTGTGGCACAGGTACTAGATTTTACCTAAGTTGCACTTGTGTCGACAGCAATTTATGACAGACTGGAGCTGAAAACTGGACCAGCAGCCTCCAGGGACCCTGGGATTAATATTCACTCTGAGCACTGATGTCTTCTTGCTGCCTCCAGCACCTATACCATTGCATGTGCTACATAACTTAAAGCTATGTCTGCCCTTGCCATAATCACATAACATCTGTGTGGACCTGACTCTGGCCACTGAAACTGGCAAGGCCCTCATGTGAAGAGGAGACAGCAGATTGACACACACCTGCACCCCCAGCCAGCCCCCTTCCATCGCTGTGCGAGCTTGGGTGTCCAGTAAAAGTTTTATGCCCAGAGAGTAAACAGACCGACAAGCTCTGGGGAGACAAAATGAATAGCATGTGTGGTTCTAACTCTAAAGCTGCCACCCCAAGAACTGGGGAGAAAGAGGTAGGTCAGATGTGAAGAAATTTGCTCGGTGGTGGTGGATAAAACCATGTATCACAGAGAAAGAAGGATGGACAGCACAGTTGATTGAAGATAAACTAGGAAAGAATGGAAAATGAGCAAGAAGGAAGCAGAGAGGGAAAATTAAAGAAAAAATAAATGTTGCTGAGAGTAAGGAAGAAAGGAATAATAGGAGGAAAAGACTGAAGTGCATTAGATTACAAAAAATACCATCTTAAATACTAAGGGAAAGGGAAATGGAAGGAGAAATCCGCACACTGGAATTTTGTTACACTTGAATACCACATACATTGCAATCCTGATGATCTTTGAATGAAGATGCGGCCTCATTGCTGATTGGGATTTGGAAAAGTTTAAGAATCTAGTGAATCCATTGTAAGTGCTTGCAGGAAAGAAGTTACCTTACTTTAACTTCAGAAGTAGAAATTACTGATGTAAAACACTGGTGTTATTCACTGTGGGACAAAGGTATCCCTGGTATTATTTCATCGATAGTGTCACCCATACTACAACTGCAGTAAATGTTGATGTGATACCACTGTATCCTGTTCTGTACAGGAGTTAGAAATTGTCACCAGACCAAATGGAGCCCTCTTTCTCTGCATCACTCAATGCAACAAAGGGGAAAACTGGTTGTCTCTTTTTGAGGCTCTTCTGAATGATCTACATACAATAGTTTCAGCAACTTCTGCAGCACGCTGCCATGAAGTCCATCAAAGCAGTGTCCAGCAATCAAAGAAGAACCCTGTTGAGAATACATTGGATTTGGCTTACCTTCAGCTACTAAATACTTTGGATCCTGTCCCTGGCTGTGAAGTCCATGGTGGCATCTAGGGATGGCTCAAAATCCCACCAGGGCTGGTTTGGAGGCTGCAGACAGGGAGCCAGTGGAGGTCGGATAGTGCATCTGAGTGGACTTTCCTTCCTGAGGAGCTTTCAGTTTATACAAGCAGGCAAGTGAGGGGACTGTGGTAGACCCAGAAGGTACTACAGAAAGAGTTTCTTTTTCTTTTTCTACTTTGCTGTTTTAAATTCGTGTCAGAAAATGATAGTGTTCATTGACTTCACAGAGCTAGAGAGCTGTGGAAAGGGATGTGGACGAGGAAGAAAGAGGGAGTCCAGGGGAGATCCATCACAATGTGAAAGAAGATGCAGATATTGGAGTGAAAGTAACGGGTTGCAGAGAGAAGTGTCAGATCTCATGAGGAAATAGAGAAGTGAAGAGTGGGCAGAGACAAGAGGATGAATGTCAGGGAAGTCTCATAATTGCTTTTTTAACTATTGGCTTGATTATTTGGGGGCACATGGAGCAACCCAAAGCCTCAGTGCCCTAACATGGTGATAAGCAGGTGGAGCAGAAACAGGATTCAGGGGATGGTTCTGGACAGTGAGCCTCAAGGCAAGGGCCTGGAGATAAGCAGTGCTTTGGCATCCCTTGCCTCTCAAGTGGTTCTTGTGCATATGACAAATCTTGCATTTCAGACCTCTCACCACAGGCTGTCTTATTTCTTTCCGATAGGACCTTCTCAGTGGCAAATGCAGTTGTGAGAAGTTGAGACATCAGTGCTGCAACTCGGCATTACAAAAGGCAGAGGGAAAGATTCCTGGCAGGGCTGGAACTCTCCCAGCTGGAGCTCTTTGTGTTCGACATTTGTGGCTTGTGCCCAGCCCACAAAGTACTTGCAGCCTCCTTTTCCTCTTCGCAAACGCTTGCTTGCTTACTTTTGAAGGGGTGGGTAAGATTGGCCAGATTTGCTGACTTCTTGGCAAAGATGCATCCTTTGAAAGGCCAAGACCCAGTTCCTGTTGGTGCTGTCACAATGTGATTTCTACAGCACTCGGCACAGCATGGTGTTGCAAAGGCAAAGGCAGTGCCAGCTCCACATTCCTCTCTCACATATATCTCCAGCGCTACAGGGAAACGATGCTACCCTGCAGTAAAACTGATGGAAGAGCAGGATCCAGGCTGAGCTTTATGCCACCGTTTGCTTCCATCCTCAAGGATTGCACCTGGAAGTTTTACTCAAGCCTGAAACAGCACCATGACTGGGCGCATGAATCTCAGTCCCCGCTGTGCTTGGTGCAGGAACAGCACGGGTGTGAAGAGGTTGGGATGTTGGCTGAGCTTTGTGCGGGCTTTGTATTTCTGGACCACTGAAAAGGCCACTCTCTAGCCCAGGGGAAGGGAGGGAGCCTGCCCACGTTCACTGCTTCAGAAGGGAAAGCTGAGGCAGGCCTCCTCCTCTCAGCCTTGATTGGATTTTCTGGGTGGTCAGGAGGAGCCTTGCAGCAGTGGTGGGCTACGTCTGGTAGCCTCACACGGAGGCAGGGCTGTGGGGAGCAGGAGACTGACCCTTCTTTAGCATCGCTGGGGCAGGGGCTGATGGCTGGCTGCGGTTCTAGGCCATGAGAAGGCGGTGGGAGCCCGAGGGCAAGCCGGGACAGCCAGGTCTGTGGGTGCCCTCGGGGCTTGGGCAGAGCAGTCAGAGATCCAAGCCAAGCCCTGACTCAAGAAGAAATATTGTTTTGTTAAAAAAGAACGTGGAAGTGACAGTCTAGTACCTCGCTGCTTGTGGTCTGCAAGCAAGCCAGCCCTCGGTGCAACATGTTCCTCAAGCGCACGGAAATAATTAACAATTGTTCCTTTGTATCTCAGCCAGCACTGGAGGTACCCAATTATGGGCATTGTTTCTGTAAGAAACACCAAATAAATGTCCCTTTCCATTCCCAGAAGGGGGTAAATGATCCACAAGTACAAAAAGCATCAGGCCCAGAGATGTGTTCACGTATACAATTGTCCCTTACAGCTTTGTATGCTGGTGCAAACTGGACTGGAGCCACTGGAGTTAAAACACCTGAGAGAAGAAATAGGTTCCTAACTGGAAGGAGAAGGAGAATTCTCTGTGCTGGACTGATTAGAAACATTTTTACCCCACAGGATTATTTCAGTATGTACGAGGAGTCACGAGACTTTTAAGGGAAACGTTGGCAGCTCTTTGAGAAGTCTAGTGGTCAAAGTTTTGAAAGCTATAAAAGCATAATTTTGCTAGAGCTGAAAAGGATCTTTGCATATTTTAGAGAATATCCGAAAGAGGGAAGCTTAATCACAAACATCCCACTCCCTAGGAGGATCTTCCTGTCCAGTGCTTCCAGCGGGATAGTAGTGATACAAAAGCATACCTTATGAAACAAATGCTGTCAAAAATTAATTAAAAGGTTTGAAAAACAACAACAGGAAATCACTGGGCCTTACTGGAATCAGAAACCTCAATATAAAAATGTGGCTTGTTAAAATCTTGTTTGTTGGACTTGGTTTCTTTTTCCCTGAAGAGGGTATCAGAGAATGAAATAAACGTTATGTGATAAGCCTTGAAAGTCTATCGAAAGAGAAAAGGAAGGCTAGGTTTTTCACAAATGCCACTACTCTCATTGCACGTACGCAGTCACACTGTGTATCTCCATCTGTGGCCTGGACACTTGTGCCAAGATTCATCTTTTTATTACTGACATTTTCTTTATGGGGAGTAAGTTTGAAGAAAACATAGTTTGTACCCTTGTTGAAACTCTTTAATCCACTCACTAACACAAATGAGGACATCAAAGACTGATTCTCTGGAAAGCCATCAGAATATAGTACAGGGGTTCTCTTCTTTCTTCTGGCCTTACACAAGTGTAGTCTAATATACACCCAAATCCTTACATAAATCTTGTCCAAAAGACTTCTAATCAGAAAAGAAAACAACAGCCCTGTATTTCTCACACTGTAAAAAAGACCACCTTGGGAAAAGAACAATGCAGTCACAGAGTGGTATGGTGTCTGTTACAAGAGTTCACATGAAGCAAGCATTAGCTATTCAAAGAATTAACTGAGGCGGGGCGGTAAGTGAGCATCTGTTCCTTGTCACTGAACTCAGGGCTATAGCAGAGAGCAGAGAAAGAAGTAAAATTTGTATTTTCCTGCTAAAAATTTTTAGCAGGGAAATAAAAAAATCACTCCACTGTCCCCTAGTCTGGATTATTCTCTTAGAAGGTGGGTAAAAATATCAGTGGTTGCTTTTCCAAGTTATCTCTCCAGTCACAGAAAGAAGCAGTAGCAGAACATAGGAGAGATCCAAGATACGGACCAGAGGGGACTCTTAATATTGCTGGAACTGTGTTTTTTGTCACAACACGTGTATTTGGCTAGATATATGCTATTCACACTTTTTATATATTCCTTTGCATTTTATTTGTGGCTAAGTGGTAAGGTAAGAATTAATGCTGTTATTTTTAATGTGCATATTTCAAGCGGGTAAAAGCTGTTTCACAGTCTTGTGTGCCTGGGATAAATCGTTCTGTGATTAGTTGTGACCAAACCCAGAAGAATGATGCATAAAATTACTTCTTTATTACCCCCATTACAATGCATTAACTGTTTGCTAGGTGCTGACAGAGTCAGACCCCCACAGCCCTTCCTTTGGTTTGTCACAAAGAGCACTGGCTTCAAATCAACAAACGGAGAGATATAGTGGAGCTGGTCGAAGAGGAACTTGGGTGCCAGTGACGGGGAAATGACAGAATTCACATTTCCTTGGGACTGGAAAGAGGCAATACTACAGTAAAAGAAAATGGGATTTCAGGAGGACAGATTTCAGTTATCCAGAGGGCCGTTAGGTACCATTTCCTGGAAGGCTGATCCAAGGAAATAAAGGAATTCAAAAAGAAATTATATAACATGAAAGAAATTATATTAAAGGTGCAACTGCAAACTTTCCGGGTGCAGAAGATGGTCAGGAAGCAGAGTAAGTGATCAACTTTGTTAGGTCACTTTAATCCCAAACATAGGAGGTAATTATACAGGAAGTAGAAACTGTATCAGAGTACTAAAGACGGATTTTCAACAGCACACAGGAGTAACATCAGAAAGGCCAATGAGATGTTAGTCCTAGTGACCATTGTTTGTGAAATCGTTCTATCAGTGCATTAATAACAGGAAAAACAGGGTTAGTGAACTAGTCAACAGAAGATTAAGTCTATTAACAGATGACTTTGCAAGACAACTTATTGAATGCTTTTTGCTAAGAAGTGGCTGACAATTAAGATCAATTGCAAAGGAATAGGCCTATGTGAAGTGATGTTTTCTTTAACAGTTTAGAAGATGGAATAGAGAGATTTCCGTGAAGCTGAGGAAATAAGTATAATTACTTATTATAGTAATAAGTAATACTAGAAATCAAAAATTATCTCCAAAGATGGTCATGATAAAATAAGGAAATGATCTGTGGGAAAAATCAGATTAATTCAACTGGGACAAATGCAAAATACTGCATTTGTGAGGGACTCATCAGTTGCAAAAATGCAGGATATGGAAAGTTGATATAGAAAAAAGTATAAGGCTTATAATGGAATCAACAATAGTCTATTGTTGCTGAAATGGGCAAACACAGTATAAATACAGGTGTATATTCTGTAAATACCTGAAGTAATCCCAATGTGTTATTTAGTGTTAGGGGCTCAATTGGGGCACTGTGTTTGGTGTTGGATGTTAAGAGGCTGGAGGAGAGCCATGAAAGTTATCAGAATTCTAGAAAACATGACATGGAAGCAGAGATAGGAAAAAAGTGGTGTCTTTTAGCACAAGAGAGGATGATACTGTCCAGGAAGGAAGGACCAGGACAGTCTTCAAATACATAAAAGGCTGCTACAAAGAGTTAGGGATGCTAACTTATGCTCCTTATGAATAGGGCAAGATACAGTAGATTTAAACATGGGAAGAATAATTTTAATATTATGGATCTACAGCACTGGAACAGATTTGCATAAGCAGTTTGTGGCAACTCCATAATTTAGTTCTCTGATAACAGACTAGATGAATTTTCATCAGGAATGACCTGCTACAGCTGACCATGCCCGGCGTGAGTGGTGTTCTACTTGATGCTTCAAGGTTGCCTGCAGCCTTACAGGATTTTGATAGAGTAGGACCTCGACTTCCCCAGAGTCAATACCAAACAGTCCCACTGTCTCCTGACAACTCTTCAAGTGCTGGCAAGTTCTCATAAATGGCACTAGCTAATCCTACTGAGGCCAAAGTTTTATTCTGCTCTTAGAGGACTCTTTTAATTTGGGAGGACGGGGTTAAGTATGGGTAACAGAACTGCAATCATAGAGTAGGAGACTGGTTGCACAAATTACTCTTGCCTCACCCATTTTGCCACTTCTCTGTTGGTTGACACCACACTGTTTTTTCAGCAATAAAGCTGGCAGCTCAACAAACACCTGTGACAGCCCCAGTTTCAGGGAGCAGCAGGGGTAAGGCTGGAAGATCAGGGTGACAGCCAGGCTGGCCAGGCATCCGCCTCACTGACAAAGGGTGCAGTACTACAGCACCCAAAAATGAAGAGCAGAGCAGGTCCTGTGATGGTAACCAGGGTTAGCCAAGTTTGGTTCACCAGCCAAGTCTGTAGCAGTGAGACAGAGCCGAGGTCAAGCCAGGATGTCAAGTCTGCAAGCCAGAGCCAGTATCCGAGGCACATGGCCAGGCACCAAGGACGAGTGCTGTAGCTTGAACAGAGCTACTAAGCGAAGAGGACCAGACCCTGACTTCTCACAGCTTTTTCTCACCCCTCTCTTTCCTCAGCAGTGATCCAAGGTCCTGCGACAGCACCAGGTCCGAGCTGGCCTTAAGCACCAGCTGCCAAACCACTGGGAAGGGCAGCGCCTTTACAATCCAGAAACAAGCATCTGTTGTTCATTTGCCCTAGCGCCAGAAGAGCAAATTCCCCAGCACTCCCCCAGAATGACAGACACATAGTGCATTTTAAAGGACGGCCATGTGCTGATGTAAGAAAGGCCACTGATAAGCCACAGCCTCAGGAAGAAAAATCCCAAATACATATTTTCAACCTCTGTGACTGGTTTTAACCAACTTATACTCTCAAGGCGATTGGCATAAGAAATGAGGGTATGTTCGGGGTTTTTTTTGTTTGTTTTAAAGGGCAGATTAGCAGTGACATTTCTGATACCCTCATTTCTGGCTTCCGTAGGCTCCAGAGACCAGATCTGCTAACCACAACTCTTTTTCTGACACATTTTCTGTATTGTAGGTTCCAGTGCTAAACCCATAACCTCCCTGAGTGTAACTGAGGGTGTTACCATTTTTCATTGCTGCAGGCCCCTGCCCCCAGCAGCAAAGGACCACCAGAGAATCTGGCCCAAAATGTTCAGTATTTTTATTTGTGCTTTACTGTCTCTACTTGACTATTGAAACAACAACAAAAAAATAATTCTTGATCAACTGTGAGGAAAGATTTGTTTGGCAGCACTTGAGCCGTCATACTGAAATGTTTGACTATAGCCTTGGTGACACAATTGGCCCATGTGTGTGAGGAAGTGACAGCATCAGCTAAGTCTGTCCCACCACTGACCCTACCAACAAGTCTGACAGTTTTGGAGACTATAATTACTTGATCATCTTTGTCAGATGCTTTCTCTGACTCATGGGTTATAGACTATGAGGTAGTGTCTCTGCTTTCTGGATCAAATTAGCCATTGGGGTGGCTGAGCCAGATGGTTAGCAGAAGTATCTGCTTAATTCTGGTGGTTAATCTCTTTGAATCCTACTCTGCTCATCGTCCAGCCTGTTTTCCTTTCCTTCAAGGATGTTTCTGAAGAGCTGTCTCTTCTGGCCAGGCAAACAGCAGTTGTACAGAAATCCCTATGGCTTGGGTAGAAAGGCATGCTTTTGTAATTGTGATCTGCCTTTCACACCAGAATATTGAACTCATGGAGTCAAACAGGGAAAGATGTTTCATCAGACTTACAGAAAGTTCCTGTCACCACCTTGTGATGACCACTGTTTGGGCCATTGGGAGAACAAGAACTGAGGGACAGAAAGTAGGAAAAGGAAGCAGATATACTGATTAGCCATGGTGGGTTTTCTGTGTCACACATGCAGGCACCTCACCCAAAATGATACATACGCTTTATTCTCCCTGATGGCAACTGAACCAACATTCATTTAAATGCAAACTTTTATCAGAGACTGGCTTTCTGCAGAATCAGGCCAGGGCTCCCAGGACAGTCTCTAGAGTGGCCCCAAGATACTTGGGATAAAGTTTGCTTTTTTCCATTCCCGACATCACCTCTGCTTGAATACCTGGGGATGTTTCTGGTTGCCTGCTGGCAAGACAGCACTGGAAAGAAATTTGTTAAATTAGCACTTCTTGCCGCCAGAAAACTTTTTGACTGCAAGGTGGAAATGTGAGAAACCTCCCACTCTGCACACGGGGCTAGCACATTCGGCTGCTATGCTCCACTGGAAAAAATCTGCTGTAATTTTAAACAGAAACCACAGAGGTCTGACAAAACCCGTAGGAGACTCCTGGAACTTTAAACCAAACTATTATTATATTTCTAGGCTGTTGGACTTTTACTGTTAGCCTGCATTATTCTTCTAGTAAAGGCCTTATCCTGATATCCAACTAAACTTCCCATTGACTAGGATGAGATGGCCAGCAATGCACAGTGTAAAGGATAGGATCTCTACAGAGAAGGGTATTTAGATTTTTGCAGGGGGCTGTCTCCATTTTTCCAAGCAGGATTTTACACCAACATTTTTACCATGTTTTTCTTTTGGCAAATTTCTGGCAGGTGCAAACCCTACCTAGGGAAACAGAGACCTCATTAAAAAATTAGGAATTAAATTACTGATTATAAATAAGGAGGCTATGTGTATCATCTTTTTCATTATAAGAGAGCAAGGTATCTTGCTTTAGATTCGTTCTCCAAGTGTCTCAGTCCTCAGCACAGCTGGCACATTCAGGCTTGCTCTTTGGGTTCTGGTGGCTGTACATGCTGAGGGAAGGATTGCAGGCCTGGACTGTGTATCACACCTGGTGTAGGAAACACAGCGGTCCAGATTTATCACTTCCTGAGCTCCTTGAGCTTTGAATCAGATTCTCTCTCAAGTTCATCAGAGAAGTGATCAACGAAAACTACAGTAACCAAAGCACTGCTTGGCAGGCTGAATAAAAAGGAATAGTCACCTCATTTCATCAACCCAAACTTCAGTGTAGTCATTTAAACAGCGAGCCTGTGAACCATGAGGTTGGAAGCAAACTATTCCAGTCAATGGAAAGACATTCATTAAGCTAAAGGGCTTTGTATCAAGCTTTTACTGGATAGAGCTCTAAAATATTTCCTCCAGAAGTTCTGCAGGCTATTTTAATCTATCCAAGCTGTAGGGAAGGAAACTAGAAAACAATAGCTGGCCAGACCAGCAGAAGATACATAAGTATAGGCAACTGAACTACAGCACGAGTTAAAATCTCATTGGTATATAGCTGAAGTATGATCAGTATGCTTAACTGTAGCTTGAAGACTGCTCTCCAGTGGCTGTTCAGCTGTACTGTTTCACAGCTCTCTGCATGGAAGTTCTGCAGCATTCGTAGTGTTTTCTAAAAATATCGTAAAATGAATCCCAGGTGGGGTATTGGTAAAACAGCAAATTATAGCTGGAGTTCTAAAAAGATTTAAAGTATGAAGCATAAGGCATCCCATTTCTGTTAAAAGGAGAGTCTTTATTTTTTTATCTTTTTTTAGAGCAGTCAATTGGCCTGCTGAAAAGATATTGTTTGTACTTTTGAATCTGGATATCAGCACATATAATTTATTTTTAGTTAATTTATTAAATAACATAATTAGTTTATTGTGTTGGTAAAACACAAAACATTCAAATCAACTTACACAATGTGTAAGTGTGAGTGATTCACTCTTTCAGTCTGTTGGTTTTGAATCTTGTTTTAACACCAGCCATGTCTTTTTTTTTTTTTAGCTAGAATAGCAGTGGTTTATATTGCTGTGTTAATTATGTGAGCCTTTAAACTGCGGTTTGGAAAACATTACACATCTGAGGTATTTGTGCAAATTAGGGGATTAATAACAAGACCTGTTTTCTTTTTTTTTTTTTATTTAAATGGAAACCTTGAAAGGAGTGTACGTGCGTGAGACAGAGCTGAACCAGGACTGGTGTGTGTTTGTGTGCGTTCCTCTCCCTCCTCTTTCCCTTACTCTTCTCCTCAGCAAGATACGGATCACGTTGTGAGTCTTGTCAGCTGGGTGACAGGCTACGTTCTCACTCGCTTGTGGGATCATACCCTCCAAGCTAAAACCTAGTTCTCAGATGTTAAAAAAGAACATATATGTACCAACATATGCATTCAATCACGTAAACAAAAATAATAGCTTTCTGCCTCTTTATCATTGAAATAAAGATTGCTTGCCTTACTGCAAGCCAAAACACAAACTGTGCTTTAGTCAAATAAAAGTTATTGAGCTCAACAGGGGCAACTGAGTAAAATTTAATGGCCTGTGACTTACAGGTTACACCATATGATCTAGTCCCTTTTGGCCTCCAATTCTACAAACCTAAATGGAATTTAAGCCCTGCTTATTTTTTTTAATTAGAACATTGGCGAGACTGGAGGGGCCTATCTAGCTTCAGCCGCACGTAGGTGTGGATGGATGGATGGCTGTATTTTCGTTGGTTAAAAGAATGCCCTTCTGCATTGTATTTGGCTTCAGTTTTGAGGTGGCTGGATATCCAGTCCAAATAAAATTTGGCCCAGAATTAGTTTCCACTTCCTATCCTTCCTTTTTCTGCAACAAATAAAAACTGGGATTCAGCTTGCAGAACTCCTGGCTTTGTGGGGCATGGTCTGCAATGCCATTTGCTAACAAAAGAGCACAGTACATTAGGAGCATGCAAGATGCATCCAGAAATTCTTTGGGATATTAATCTGACTCAATACCTCCAGTTAAGAAAGTTAATTATTTCCAAGTAACTTTTGCCAGACAGTTCTGCAACTGTTTAATTGCTTATATGCTGACTCAGGAGTGAGACCCGAGAGGCATTTCAGAGAGATCCTCACAGAGAAGAACATGAAAATAGATCAAAGCAGATACTGAAATGCACACCGTATTGGTTCCAAATGTGGCTTCCAGGTCAGACTGACACAGCAGAAACCTTGGCAATAATGAACTTGGCTTTTTAAGTAGCCATCAGAATTCAGCTTCTTACCTGGGTCTAGTCAGCTCTTGAAATCTGATTTCCAATTACTTTGCTCAAAGACTGAGAGGGACTTACTATGTGCCAACCATTAAGCACCTAATTTGGCCATAAGGCAGAATTTGGCCGATACAAAGCCTGCTCAGAGGTTAATGGGATACTTTGTTCATGGAGCAGTTCCACTTACTTAGCAATAAGCAAGTGAAGAAAATGTTGGAAGACTTGTTATTCGCTGCTCATGCCAATACATGTTCTCTACAGAATACTCTTCTCTGAAAACTTCTGTGTCAAAACTACTGCCACAGCATATTAAAGCTGCCATAAGCAACACCTAATGCTTCCTTCAGTGTGGACCTCATTTTAAAATCAACTAAACTCACACCAGGCTTTCTTAATGCTGAGCTGAGCAAAGGATTACTCTATGTATGTTACAATTTGTACCTGTATTTCTGCAACCCAGTACCATGTTTTCCTGCTTTACAACAGCATGAAATGTTGATTTTCACTTGGTTTATCATCCATGGGTACTCTCCATCCCTTTTCCCAAGGAATGGCACTTGTCAGTTGCTCTTTATCCTGCATGTATGCATCTGATGAATTCTGCATAACATCCCATCTTGCACTTGCCCCACTGAATACCATCCCATTTTTTTTTTCCAGGCCATGTCTGCAATTTATTGGAATTGTTCTGAATTATTAGCACCCCCAGCAGCATACCTCATCTGCCCCCACCCGCTATCCTGCTTTCACTTGAACACTTTAGTGTTTAGACTTTAGTCTTGCAAACTGCTTAGGACCATCTTGAATAGTTCTGGTTCCAGGGCTGATCCCTGTCAAAGCCCACTCAGTACATCTTTCTAGTTTTGACAGTCAGCCACTGAAAACTACTCCCCAAGTGTAGTTTTCTATTCATGAATCTTCTGTGCTAAGCTACTGATCTTTACAGGTTATTTTGACAGATATTTTAGACAACTATAATTGCACTTTTACTCCAAAAGCAAAACTTGTCTTTAATTTCAAGAAACTGCCAAGAATACCCAGTCTTCAAAGCTAACCAATAATACATTAAATATTTAAATGAATACCAGTTTAACTTCAGTAGCTATTTGGTCAAGCTGCTGTGGAGCCTCAGAGGATCACTGAGGTTTGTGGGTTACTGATCTATAAGAAATGGCATATATGTAATTTGCACTATGGATAAATAACACCTGAGTAATTATTTCATTTTTAAGATTGCTTAAGGATAAGTTAGAGGTCTGATTTTCAAGTTTACAACTGAGACTGAAAAAATGCAAAAATAGAAGACACATATTCTGGTAAAAATCAAACTCACAGTGTAGTTAGACATAAATGGACTATTAACAGTAATAATCAGAAGAAATATGTAGCAGCTTCTATGTATGCTACAAAATAACTCCTGATATAC
>KZ505832.1:198518-238477 GCA_002844005.1 Limosa lapponica baueri | reverse complement strand
ATCTGGAGACAGTTTGAAAAGTGTTAAAGTGAATAGTGTAGAAAAGTAAAATAATAATACTGCAGATGCAATAAAGAAAAATGTGATTAATAATTCTTTTAGGTGACAAAGTAAACTGCACTGGAAAGAAGACTGGGAAAAATCAGATGGTCCAGCTGGATTGAATAGGTGATCTTCATCTAAAGACTCCAGTAGTCCTTTTTCTGTGAACCAGGTTAGCTGGGAAGTACTGAGATGTTATGGTGACCAATGTAGCATAAAGCCTTACCCTAGACAGAGAGATTTTGTATAAACATCTTTGGAATGGTGTAAATTAATTAGGAGCATATGTTCAGTGTTCTTCAGTAAAATAGCTCCTTGTGAGGCCAGCAGCTGTAAGGTTAGTGGCGTTAGAGTCCTAAATGACTTTTGGAAATGGAAATCACTTACTTTTTAAAAGAACTGCACACTTATTTAAAACAAAAATAGACTTGGGCCTAAACAAATGCTTAAATAAAGATAGACAAGAAGAAGTACCAGCTCCGTTTCCTTTTCAAAACAGCAATAGTTTTTCCTACATACCGAAATGTTTTTACTATATGTTTCCTCTAAAAGACTGACTGTGGAATATGTAATATTTTCTCTCAAGTGATTTGTAGCAAGGGTTTGAACTGTTTTGTACAGAGGATATGGCTTGATTTCTGCTCCTGTACCTCCCTTCCCAAGGCTTTAAGGAATAAAGCTTAGCTCTTTAATGGTGCGCAGAGGTGCTACCAGCCCCCAGCTTCCTTGGAATTGCAGTAGGTGATGGGCATGCAATGCACAGGTTCTTCAGGAATCCTGGCACCAGTGAATGCTGGTGGAAATGCTGAAGTCTGCTTCTTTGAAGGGCTAAAGGGGTTAGATTTCAAAAAGAAGCTGGATTGTCCTTACTGGTGGGAGGCTTCCAGAGGAAAAAGGTAGTCCTTTGAAGACTCCTGTTGTTTATTATACGAAACTGCCACCGTGGTTCATTGCTCACAGAACTTCTCACTTCAGCTCTCAGCTCTCCTCCTCTTCCTGCCCCACAAATCTGGGTATTTATTTCTTTTTATGCCTTTAGTGCAAATAGAAACATTATGCTCTAAATCTTGTTATTTCAAGATTTCCGGTAGAGCAACATTAAAGATGAGACTGAAATTGCAAAGTAGCCAGGATATGCTTCTTCCTACTCTTCAAGAGCTCTGCTCCCTGCAGGTACTGCACCCGTCGGCCACCCCAGAGGAAGACAAGACTGAAAAGTGCAATTGCCAAGGAAGAACTCATCCCACTCAGCAAATAGGAGACATAAGAGGTTTACACGTTCATTACTGTCATCATGCCAAACTGTAGATCCTTCACTCTCAGAAGCAGGCCCATTACAGGGTAACATCTGAACTGCTTTCATGGCAGGAAAAAGGGTTCTCTCTCCTCATCCTTTGGTGTGACAGCATTACCCCTCTTGATCTAAAGATGCAGGGTTGGTAGGAGATGTTGTTTGCAGGTATTAAAAGAACTTCTCTTTTTCCAGAGGGAAACATCCTTTTGTTGTTCAGCTTCAAGAGATGCCACAACACATGGCAGATTTGTGCAGACCTCTCTTTGCAGGGCTTAATGTAATGGGAGTTTAGCTAGCACGGAAAAGAGGACCTGTGTTGACAAAATTGTAGAGTTCTCCTCTGTCTCAGCAGCGTAAATTACCATTTTATATTTTGTTTCAGTTCTTGGTGATGGTGACATTAGTATCATAAGTAGGTCTTCTCTGTAGAGTAACCTCAAAAAACCACCCAAACTAAAAGAAAACCAAACTTAAAACCAGACCCATTCAAACCTCTACTAATGTGGAGTTATTTGAGGTGATATTTCAAGTTTTAGTTTGTATTTCCTTTCTATGTCTTGTATACTGCTGTAATAGTTTGCTTTTATTACCTGTATCATTCCATCTTGTGCCACAAAATGAAGTCTCCTGTACAAGATGATGTCTTGTAACACAGTTTAATTCTGGGTGGACAAGATTTTGGCCAGTGCTAAAGTCTATAGACAAGGAGGACTCCAGTGGTTAAAGGAGTGACTGTATCCTCAGTTTGTCGCCAGCCAGCCATGTGAGGCTCACCCCTGGGGCAGCGTATACTGCACCCAAAGATGTAATAGCAGCTGTGGATGTGCACACCACCTCTGTGAGCAGTGGTGGATCAGATCCTGGATCTATCCTGGAGGTCCAGGCAAAGCAGTAGGAGATGGGGCCAGAGACAGAGCTGGAGAGGCTACAATGTGGGTCTGAGAGGTCTATCCAGAAGACAAGCTGCCAACAGCAAAGGTCCAAGGTCCAGCCAGGAGACATCCAGAAGCAGGACTGGAGCCTGAAACACCCATGATGCTGCTCAGGCCTGAGGAGAAATGGGTCTCCTGTGCCATGGGCAGGGGAGTGGGTGGAGGTCCCAGATGAGGCTGGTCAGGGCAGTTAAGGCTTGCTGGTGCCCTGGCAGGGGTACAGAGCTAGGATATGCTTGGTGATGCCATGCTTTGCAACAGTGGGGTAATATCTAAATTCCAGCTTGCAGAGTCACAGTGGGCAGGATTCAACTTTCACATGCCAGCACAGCTCACAGCTACCTAAACATGGGCACCCCGAATACAGAGGTATACAAAATCACAGTGGCAAACCTTGGTGCTAGATGTCTTCTAGACCAAAGGAAGGGTAAACTAGAGACATTGACATTACAGATTACTTAGCCTTACTTTCCCATTCTGGCATAGAAATAGCTCTCCTTCCCATGTTCCTTCCCCACTTTAATTCTGTCACCCCATTTGAAATGGAACTGAGCTTCCAAAAAATATACCTAAGTCTCAAAACCAATACAAGCGTATTTACTTATAAAGCTCTCAGTTTTCCTCCCTGCCTTCCTCTGTGTAAATACAGGTGTTTTCATGTCTTTCCCCTTTCTGCCACCATTTTGATTTCTGGTAAAGAAAGGGCATTTGCCAGAGTGAATAGTAGTTTCCCCATCATGTATGGGAATAATGAGTATCTAAGTTGGCTTAACGAAACCCTGAAAAACCAGAGAATTTCCTTTTATCTACTAAACAAGACAGGACGCCAAAAGCAATATATGGACAATGCAGTTCTTCTGAAAGAGGGTTCACTTTGGTATGTGACACAAAGGGCAGTATCTTTAAAAGTAGCAAAACACAGATAAGATTAATTTGCTCATTTCTTGGGAATTACCGTTTCACAGAAAAGAAAAGTTCATGGTAAGGTTTGTGAGTGCTCTGGGATAAAGTCAACACTCCCACCTACTGGTCTCATCTAAGAAAGTTTTATCTTTTCTCCTTTTTCTTCTTTTTTTTCCTCTTTTAAAGCATTTTTCCTCTTTTTAGAGTTTTTCTTTTAAATTTCCTCTTCTCTCTTTGTGTTTCTTTTCCTGTTTCTTTTCCTTTTTCTGCTTTTGTTTTTCTCTTTTCCTTTATGTTTTGCTATTCCTTTTTTTCTTTCCCTTTTCAGATTTAAGTTCCCATTTTCCATCAAAGGTTCTACAGATTCACACAGGTAGAAATAACTGCCCCAGAAAAGGCATAGTATTGGAAAGTGCACATCTTCATAATGACATATTTGTTCTTTTCTGACACCTAGGAAGTAACTTACAGGTTCCTTGCTGTAGTGAGTGGAGCAACTTTCATCCAATCACTGTATCCTGATAGAACAAGTAATAATGCAGAACTGACAATGTCTTCAAAATAAGACAAATCACCCTTTGGCTCATTTTTTGAAAGTCATTCCATCGTACTGAAAATCCTGCTTGCCACTCACTGTAAGTAAGATAAACCATATAATTTGGGGAATGTATTTATTATTATTCATTCATAGTCACAATCCCCCCATGTTTCCTGGTTCATGATGCCACGGTGGCTCTCATTTGTTCCTAAGGACCATTTACAACTCGGAGTAACACAGCCTGCCTGAGGAAGAGAGGACACCGACTCCATTAACTGACCCCAGTGACTTTGTTTTCTTTTGCAAGTAGATAAATCTCATGTAAATATGGGCTATAAAGACTGTAAGGCCCCACAGAAATTATTTGCTCCAGTTAACTCAGAATCATCTGTTATGCATACTTGAATGTTCATAATGGTGCTAGTTGTCCCAGCTGCAAGACAATGAGTAATTCTTACTAAGAAGCTCAGCTCAGCAGAAATCCATTTTGCCAAGTAATCCTTACATATGCAGGATATCTCCCACACACCTTCCTATGTACTGTTCTTATTTTTTGCATACAGTAATTCTTCTGTGTTTTGATTTTCTTCACTTTTGGTCCCAAAGCCAGTAAAAATACTGAGATACTCTTTACACGAGGGAAACACAGTATTTTACCTCAAAGCACTTCAACTATTTTCACTCTTTTATTTCCTCATTTTTGTAACTCTTACAAGATTACAAATTATTTTTAGAACTGTGAGAGGAGAAACAGAAACACTCTTTAAAAAATACTCCTAATCACTTGTTTATAATTTAATAGTAACTTCTATAAATGGCTCTCTATTATTATTTGTGTTACATTAGTGCCTATGGGCTCCAACCAGGAAGCACATGGGAATGAAATGACTTGCCCAGATTTGCACTGCAGCCAGAGCCAAACCAGAGATCGAACCCACAGCTCAGTTGCAGACTTATGGCCGAACCTTTGGACTGTGCCGTTCCCCTCCCAGCCAAGAAGCACATTTCCATCAGCCTTAATAGCTAGTTGCGTGAAACCATCCACGCTTTGGTTAATGAACGTGTTCAGAGCAGAGTGCTGATGCCTAATAAACTGTTTCATTTTGAATACTTAACTGCCTGTAGAAGGTGGCTTAATCACCTAAGAGCCAGATTTCCAAAGTTATTTAAGCATCTAAATGCACAAAAGACCATTGACCGGGATTTTCAGAAGTACCTCCCTGTTTCACTCCTCTGGGATATTCATTCAGCAGATTTGGGCAGCTCAGTGCTTTTCATAGTCTGTCCCTAAACAGGGACTGGAGTTTTTATAGGGAAGAGAGTGAAAAGGAGGCCTCTGTATCACAAGTATGGTTCATACCCTCTGCCATGGGACGGTGGAGCTCCTGCATACTTCCCCATTTCCTTCACCTTGTAGCTTCCCTAAATGCTAGCCTCAATGCTGCTAGAATTGTGAAGATCCACATTTTTGACCAAGTTATGCTGTTTACAATTCACTATGTGTGGGTGGGCTTTTCTAATGTGCTCTGAAATTCGTGATGCCCATTTTCTAACCATGCTGTTTCCTATTTAACAGCACTGACTTGTTGGATGGAACAGGTGTGCTGCTCTGCTCCCATCTCCTCCAAAGTCCTGGTTTAGTTTTATAATGGCCCGAATAAATACTGCAAACAGGATATGACATCCACCATCCTAGCTTCCCACTGCCAGCTGTAGGAAGTCCCTGCAGGGAGTGCTCAGGGATGCGAAGGCTCCAGTGCTTCTTGTTGAAATGCAAATGCCTTTGGTGACAATGCTGGTGCAGGTACAATGTCAGAGTCACATGGACGTACCTTCTCTTTCCCACTTTTACAAGAAAAGAGATATCTGCCCACCACTGCCTGTGCTGTGATGGTACGATCTCTTCTTGTCAAAGCTGGTTTTGTTCTGATGTAGCAGTGATGTGAATTGTTCTTCCATATCCTTGCTGCCTTTAGTAACTGTTTGGACACCAGTCTTTTAGTGGCCCAATACATGTGGTCCAGTAGTCCCACCAAAAATCTCTAACCTGTGTGAATATTAAAAATATCAGTAAAATAAAAATGTTCAACCTTCTCAACAAATAAGAGCTCTGTTGGTGTCGGTAAGTCTGATGGTATGTATGAAGGGTGTGTAACTCTGGGTGAATGTGGGTTCAGTCTGCTGAGAACGCCCAAGAGCAGGGAGGTTGTAGAAATAGCATATGGGTTGTAAAGTGCTGCAGGATGAAAGGTATCTTAAAGGCAAAATATTTTGTTTTATTGGATGGTCCTCCAGCTGTATTAATAAAATATTGGTTAGCAATGTTTATACATGTAAGATTTATCATGGTAAGATTGACTCCAAACTTAGATTTATTGTGGAAGAAAATGAAGAGAAATCAGTCACACTGTCAATCCAAATTAATTTCCTAGCACTTTTTCTTCTGAACCAGACAGCCCCCTGGAAATGCACATTTCTTAACCAGAAATATCCTTCAAACTTCGCCCTGATACAAATTTCAGGCTCAGCTTCATCACCTAGCCTTTTCATGCTGTGCAAAACACCAAAATTTCTGTCCCACTTCCACTTTCGTGGTAGTTCAATCAAAAAAGAATCCCTGGCCCTTTTTAAAAGAAAGAATCTTGCCCAGCTACCTTTTTTGAACTTCTCATTCAAAAAAACCAGCACTGAAAGCCCTAAGCATGGACTGTTGCTGTACAGCTGGCCTCCGTACTCTTCTGCTGTACAACAAGCCTTTAGCTCAGTACTTTGAAAAAGAAATATATATTGAGATGTGCGTATTCCACCGCAAACCTTTCTTTGTGAAACCACAAGGTTTTTTGCATTTAACTGCCAAAAGCCAGGAAAAAGTTTCGTGGTTCAAGGAAATCCAGACTTTACAGTACAAGCATGCACAGATATGGGTCACAAACAACTTTGACTGAGTCTTTCATTGACTTTCTGGAATAATTGATGCACTACCATACTTGTGGTTCTAGATGAAATACAGCAATTTTTAAAGACGTGTGTTTTTTTCATATCCCTCGGCATCAGTGAATCTAAATCACTACATTTTTACTTATGGATTTTAGGTGTAACTACTGGGGCTATCTTGATGTGGGAAGTCAGTTGCCATTGAAATGCTAGAGGGAAAAAGACACATTTGAAAGTATTATTCTTTATTTTAAATCTGCCCAGTTCTAAAACCAGCAGCTTTGCAAATGTTAAATTCAATGAAAAAGACTGGACACAGTGAAGTTAATTGCTGGAACTGACACATATGAAATTGTTTAGTCTTGAATCTGACAGGGATGTCCATCAGTTTTTCGGTAAACAAACACGGTGGGTATTATTTCTAGGCAGGATATGTCAAGTGTTATGCGTATGGGCGTCTGCAAGGGCTCATTCGTCAAATTGGCGAAGGTGTAAAAGGTTTTAATGACCTCCTAAATCTCCTTCTCTGGCTGTCCTGGCGGGATGCCTTCCAAGGTCAGTCATCCAAATAAGCAGGTTCACTTGTATTGTAAACAATCATAGATCAGACTGAATGATAATCGCTGGTGGACCCTGGAGCAGAGACCTATATATATCACATTTTCTTGTCAGGGCAGTACAGGTCAGCTGTGTTTGTTCATGGACATATTAGACTTCGGTTTTCCTGAGCCTCTGCATCTTTTACAGTGGTCTTGTCTTCCCATTGTATTTGCTGTCTGGACATGGTGTTCTACCAGAGGAAGTACTCCTTGTGGAAAAGGCGTCAATTAGTTGTCCAACTGACCCTCACTAGCTACCTCGCAGACACAAGGTTAGTTTATTTATTTAGGTATGCGCTTACATTTGTTTTTTTGATTTTCCGTACGAGTAGAGCAGTGAGGCTTAAAAGCTGCTGACTAAAGCAGGCGATAATGCAAATTTCCATTTTCACAATATATCATCAGCTATTTACATTATATATAAGATAGTTTTTGAATGGAAGAAACATTTAAAAGAGCATGGCTGGTCAACAAGGTTAATTAATTGCTGTGTTGGCAGGCAGCTTGCTCTGAGAAGGCCGGGATGCTGTAATCATCTGAGACTTTCAAGGTTTTCTTGAGGAAACAGGTCATTGAAAAAATGCAGGATTTTAAATAAAGTGTCTGATAAATAAAAGTGGGTGGGGTGGGGCTGGGGGGGCAGAGGGGAAGTATCTTCTTTAGCAATATAGTGTAAATACCAGCAATCAGGAATATGATACATTAAAACACATACATGCTTTGGGTTCATTTCCTTCAAATAGTCTATTCCAACATATAGGAAAGCAAACATTAGAATACCACAAGCAGTTTTTAAAAGACCTCTTGGTCCCTGGGCAGAGTTCTGGCAGGCAAGGGGAAGCTCTGCCTGATCACACAGCATGTGTTATGAACTGCATTTGATTTTATGGCTTTCCAAAAAGCTGTCCAAAAAGGAGGTTGGTTGTTTTTTTGGTTCCCCTCGCCCCTTCCCCCCCCGACTTCTTTTTGCAAGGGGTCTCAACCATCTTAGCCTGTGTTTTTCCTCCTCTACTTGACCCAGGCCAGGGAGGTATCTGCCAAGAGGGTAAGCAGCTCCCAAAGGCAGTGACTGGAGTGCAGAGCTCGCTGGTCCAATTTGGAATAGTTGGGCTTTTGCTCACCTCTGTCTTCTGGGCTCCTCATTCCCGGCCCCAGCATTTAAAATTCTCTTCCACCCTCCTCTGTTTCTTTATTACGGCAGCAGCTGAATGTGCCGCTCTGCGGTGGTAATGGCAATGCAAAATAGCTTCTTCTATGATGGCAGGTCTACAGACATTTCTCAAGTGTTTGAGAAAATAAGCAAGCGGAAACCTGATATGCAGGTGATGCCATTTGAAACCCCACAGCGACTGCAACCACTCAGAGAAGAGAAATCTTTTATGAGATGAGATAAACAAGGTCCATAAAATCAAAGCAGGATCTTCCACCCGAGTGAATCTCACTCAGGAGGGGTGTCATTAACTTGTCCCTACAAAATTCACCCATGCCTTTGAGAGTGTATCACCTGCTAAAGAAAATTCAGTCGCAGCACCAGCTTAAATGGAAACTGCTGAAATGCTGGGCGGCTGTAACAGTGGTGTTCGTTCATAGTGTCCTAAATGTCATCTGTCGTTACCACATCTGAGGAACACCAGTGGATTCTTGTCCTTACAACACCTTCCTCAGATCAGGAGGTTCCCGTTTTACAGACAGGACACCGAGGTGCTGGGTAAAGCCACGTGTGTAGGTGTCCCATTGCTGCCGTGCTTGTGGTCACACAGAGGTGAACACACACCTCTTGGTCCTACTAACACTGCATATGGACCAGACCTTCCCCTCTGGTGTAACATGAGTGTAGTAAGGCAACCTCAAGCACCATTTATGGTATGTGTGGAAAAAACGAGCCCAAGATACCACAAATAAAAATTATTTTCCTTTCAGAAGGACTGCCAAAGGGAAATCTTTCAGAGGATAACTCTTTGATATGGCTTCCGTTACTCAGGTTTTGTTTGCTCATTGTAAGCAGAGTGTATTTAAAAGCTTATGAAAATAACAACGTGGATGAAATTAGGAAAATAAAATGCAATTATTTGTTGTTGTTTTACATCTCATGTTTCAGTTGAAATGTTGTCAATGCTTAGGCTCGTTAGAGAACCCCAAATGGAAAAAAATTGCTGGAAGTTTTAAGGTAGGCTGCAAGGGTACCCTTACCCTCGGCAGCAAAGTGTGTTTAGTTTTGTAAATACTTGGAAGACATGGCAATTCCTGCAACATGGTGCGGCTACTAGGTATATATAACACCTCAGCGCTGCTCTCCTGAGGCAATTTTTGAAAAGCTCTGGTGTCTGCTTGATTCTGCCGTGTTTATGAAAGTTACACGTTTTTAAAAATTGGAACCAAAGCAACTTTCTTCCCACACAGCTACACTTGCAAAAACTAACAGAAAAAAAAGAGTGCCAGAAAGGGTGGAATGTAGCTGTTCTTCTTTGCCACAAAATGTCGGCTTCATCAGCGCACACTGTCCAATCACTTTGTTATAGTTCTACGGCGTGGGTGTGGTGTTTGCCATTCTGTCATTGTTTCATGGCAAAGTCTTTTCCATGTCCTCTTTGCACTATGTGTGGTTTCTGCACATTCTGGACTATCCAACAGAAGAGCTTGCATTTTTACCAAGTTTTAAATGAGAGTAACTAATCCTATTTTATTGCATTGTTATAACCCAAACACTTTCAGATGTCACATGTAATTGCATGAATTACTGAAAGGCAATACAGGTTGCTTACGAAAGATTTGTAATGCCTTCAGAAATTATGTCATTCTAATGTATTTTATTTTTAGTTAAAGCACGTTTGGCTCAGCTTTTAAAAAGTAGCAACTTCAGGTAACTGGCCAGACCATGTAACAAGGTTCTATTTTAAGAGAGTACTCTGTCTCCATACTCTGAAGGACAAATTGGTTGGAGGACACACCAATTCACTAGTCATTTCCCGTTATGGCTCATTTATAGTGCAGAATCTAAATAAGAAAGATTTGTAAATCTGGTTTACTTCTTTAGACTCTTACCAGATTTAAATATGAACATCATTGTATGGCCTCTCTAATTACAAAGCCCTACACCTCCTAATTAGATAAAATCCCATTGTCAGAAAGGGATGGATCCTCTGCAGTTAAAGTCACCTTTAAAAATTCCTACTGGTGTTGGTTGTGCGAATCTAGATCCTCAAAAGCTCTTCTGAGTCACCTGAAAGCTCGCTTGTGCTTCTGAGAATGACGCCATTTATAGAAATAGTCCAAAACCTCCTACACAAAATGTCATGGCTTAGGAATGAAAGTTGAATAAGTCGAGCTCAACTAGGGAGGTTCCCCTTGGGACTGGGAACTTGGGCATCCAATAAAGCCAGTCATGGAAAAAAAAATAAGAAAAAATTTTAAAAATCAATAGATCTTGCTTCTGTTGGGTGTACAGACTGTGCAAATCTGCAGGCTGTGTCTTCTGGATACCTACATTTTTGACCTCTAAGTGTATGGGCACAGGGAGCCAAATACAGAATACTAGTCTTCCTCTTCTGGATCTGTCAGTCTTGTGCGCTACTATTTTCTCAGTTGTCTTCGCTTGATATTAAATTCTTTACATTACTTAAAAAGCATAGGAATAAGACAGTTTCCTAATGGCTTTCTCCGCACTTATTTTGAAAACTAAGAAAACAGATCTGCCACCCAGTGCCTGCCAAGCTGAAGTTTGGATCTGGAACTATTTATTGAGTAGACAATGCTCTAAAAATATGATTTTTCATAGCAATAAATATAACACATACGCACTGTACTCTGTCTGCACTTCTTCTTCTCAAACGCAACCACAAACGCGTACGTACTGCTCTCTGGAGGCTCAGTAATAACTACTGGACCCTGGGCTTTTTCAAAAGCCTGGCATAACACAGGCAGCCTGTGTGTGCTCATATATGCATTCACACAGGTAATATGTGAAAGCATCTTGACTTCTATTGATTGCCCCTACTTGCTTCATTATGTACCTTTGCATTTCTGTCTAGTTGCATTTTCCACACTTGCCTTGTAGCTGCTCTAAGCAGCTCAAGTGAATGTGGCAGGCAAAGTGCACGGTGCGGTAGTGAATGATGCCTAGGGCAGTGAAAAATAACAAAGTTATATTTCAGTTTTTAGGACTTATGTCCCATGTCTTCTTAGGTAGTGTCCCAAAAATAGCTCAGGGAACTATGAACCATTACAAGGTACTGGAAAAAAAAATTACATAGCTGCTTGTGTTGCCAGCAAAACTGAAAGCATGTCATCAGTGTATACTTAGTAGATACTTATAAAATCTGGGAATTTCCACTTTCCTTATTTCATAACATATTTGTGACTGAAATTTAAACACCACAGCTTAGTGTATTTAGTGAAAGAAAGCTCAATCGCAGCCTACTGCTGCTCACAGGTGATTGCAAACTTGGTGCGTGACGTGGCAACATGTGGAGTGTACCTGAGGTACTCGGCTACAGCCTGTACTCCCCTCATTCATAGATGTAAAGGTCCTTTTCATCTTTCTTTCTGGTTGCACCCTGCTGGTAGGCTGAAGCAATTATGGACATAGAACTTTGCAGGGGGAAAAAAAAAATTACTCTAATGAACGGTCAATTGAAATTTCCCCCAATCATTGGTCAGTATATTTAAAGAATTACTACAGTAATTATATTTTATGAGCATGAGTCATTTTTCTGTTTTTAAGAAAGTACTTCACTTTACCCATCTCTTTTAGTACATTTCCATTTGGTGTGGTTTGGCTGCATGGGGAAATGCGGCAGCTGGTTACTTGAAAATATTTAACAAAGCGCCAGATTCCTCAGCTCTGGCATACCTGTGGACCACATATATGGACATAATTGCAAACATCTGTCCACCCACCCATGTAACAGCTAAGAGGAGTCATTTAAGAAAAAGAAGGCTAAATTAGTCAACTTTGAGGGTGAGGAACTGCAGAACTACCTATTTGTAGTTATATTATTTGTAGTGTATATCATGAATTATTTATTCATGATATATTACCAACTAATGCCCTTTAGAGAAAAATTCCTCTGCGCTTTTCACAGCGCATGACAATGCAATTTATTGCAGTACCACAATATATACTCACTAAACCAAGCAGTGATAAGTTACAACAAATGCATGAAAATTTTCAGATCCACCTTATCAGTTAAGGAAGGATACGGTGTGCATGAAGCAATGAAGAGGAAAAGCAAAAAGCCTTGGGAAATGTACCTTGGAGCTAGTTGTGTGAAGAAGAGTTCAACTTAGATTTTGTGAACAAATTAAATTACTTGAGCAGTCAAAACTGAGACTCCAGATCCTTCTCTACTGCAGTGAATTGCATACACTAATGTGTCCTTGCTAGTCCTGGTATGTTGGGAATGTCTGTCCCAGCTGACCCTGACTCAGGAGTTCCTGAATTCAGTTGGTGCCATCAAATTCAACAATGACTAAGAGTTACCCCAGTGTATTTTCTATCCTCCAAAACTGGTTATAGTTATACTTTATATTCAGATCTCCTTCTGGAGATGAGTCTTTCATGGTAGCTGGAACATCACAACTAAAGTCCTTGACCAAAATTCTTCAAGCTTTGGGATGCGCAGAAGCTAGACACACAGTAAAATTTGCTAATTTGTATTATACTTACATCACTTATACTCACTGACTGTCACACCAAAACCATCCCTTTCCTCTAACCCACCTTCTCCCCTCTGCTAGCTATTCAAACAGTGGAATGGTGGATTGTTGAGATCTGGGAAGTCCTCAGAGCTGTAGAGATGACAGTGCCAGCACCATGATTCCTTGAGCTATATGAATGGGATATTTGGAAGCAAGTTAATTCTGGGGAGCTGGTATGCTTATGCAGGAGCAGGGAGGAAGGTGTTGCTTCTTGTAGGCTTTCAGCTCCTGGGACTGTATGGGTGCATATGGGTAGCTTAGAGCAGCCCCAAGGCTGCTTTAAATTTCCTCCAAATTATAATAGGATACATAGTAAGCCTCGAGCACTTTCTGTCATTGGAGCAAAAGTGATTTCCAACCGTCTTACTCCTTGCCTAGTTAATTTCTATACACTACATATAGGCTTTGTACAAGTTAAGAAGGTATAGTTCACATTTATTTCTTTCAGCAGAAGACTCTTCCTTGTATAGCAGTGCTGCCCTGCAGATCAGCCAGACAAGAGCTGTTGTTAATCCTCCTGAGTCAAATCCTCCTGCAACGTCCAGCTCACCATCCTGCTCTGCTGCTAGGGACTTCTGCCCCTGCCAAGGAGGCAGTGGAGTGGAACACCCCAGCACGGATATTCAAACCCCTTCATACTGAGACTTCATCCATATGCAAATATTTTAAAGCTAAAACTGAATGCTCAGTTTACTACATATGCAACCAATCCACAATGAATTGCTAAACTAAATACTAAGTTTTTCCTGCCCATTTATTTTCTCCTTCTCTTGTTGTTAGACTCCAGGTTCTCCTGAAAGGAAAGGGACATCTGTCTAAAGAAATTTACCCTGGGCAGAAAAGAGGTTGAGCACATGGCTTTCTCTGCTATGTCTCAAGGCTCTGTGAAAAACCATACAGGTGAAAAAAGATCTGTCAGTGCAGTGTTACAAGAAGCAGAACATGCATTCACAGCCTGAACAAAAGTAAAATCGAGGATGTGGTGTGGTACGGTATTTGCTTGGACTGATAATTTCTGGCTAGTCAAGGTCTGAATGCTTTGAATGGACTTCATTCGGCGTTTGGATGTACCTCATGGTGATTTACTATTGATATGATACTGTGATACCATTACTCACTGTACAGCTCCACAGGCGCATAATATATAAAATCTTCACCATGTTAAAAGGCGAGCTGAAAATCAGCTCCAAGCATTTATTTTGTGGCACAAATTTTAACTTTTTCCCAAAGCCAAAATGCTGTCTCCCGTCATAAATGCTACACATAAATACTGTATAATGGGAACAAGGTGTCAGCTAGAGGCTTGCAGGCCCTGCTTAGTTCTTAATCTTTTTTGCCTATTTATTGGCATATAGCATGGCAGTTGTGCTACTACTAGGCTGACTGGAATGTTATTTTCCAAACAGATGCAGTGAGATCTAGGTCTATATCAGACAGAGGCTTATGATCTGAGGAAGGGCTTGAAAGTCAGGCACAGATTGTTACTGATCCTGTGATTGCCAGTTTCTTCACAGAATTGAGCTTCTGCCACTGTAATTTCTGTTTATATAGAACGGCAGGACTATTTCACCATCTCACTCATGGAGAAGTATTGCTAGAACAACTCCTGGAGAACAATAATTACACCTTCGGATAGATACTGAAGTCTCTAGCAAGGGTCATGTATGGACTGGAGCTGGTTTTTTTCCCTCTTTACATCGGTTTAGTTATCTCAGATGCTCACAATTAAAGAAGCAATGAAATCACTGGTCAGTAGTATGATATCAACCATGATTTAATTGTTAGTAATCATTTCATTAATAGATAGATAGGGAACAGAGTCAGTATAATTAACTGTAAACTCCGACATCCAGCTATTGTCTGAAGTCTGGGGGTTTGTGCCAATTCTCCTAGCATGTGTTGCCCTTTGGAAACTAAACTATAAAGCATGAGAAAATAACTGGGCATGAAAAAGCCTGTATTCAGTGAGTAACTCCTAGTGGTTTCACTGCAGATGGAGTGTGAAGAAAGCATCTTGCCACCCAGAACAATGAAATGCAAACACACACACTATTGAAAAACCTTTCCTCAATGGGTGAAGGATAGTCCTCTGGGAGCTGGTCAGCACAGGATGTGGATTCAACTCTCTGCTGTTCAGGGACTCTGCATGAATGGGCTGGATGCACAGTTTTAATTATTCTTGATATTTTTCAGTAAAGTATCTGCTTTTTCTTTGTTAAAGGGTATTTTCCATCCCTCACTGGCATATGGGTAAGAACCTTGAAGACTCTGAGGTCCTCTGATGCCATTTCCAGAATTGCATGGGACACTGTGCTTCAGGGCTATCCTACCTTTCTGTCCAGCAGGATTATTGGACAGCACACCCATAAAACTGTTAGACAGATATGCAAGGTCACATGAAAATAACAATTTCAGCTCCTTCCTTCTGCCTCCAGAAGTACAGGTCATGAATGAAAAAAGGCAGATCAGAAGGAGATGCCTCATGTATAACCTATTTATTGAGTGTGATTCTGTCCTTGGTATAATTCTTGGGTAGCGTAGGACTCTAATGTGGAGTGACCATTTGCTGAGTAAATTACCCAAAAGACAACAGTGAGTGCATTGACATGAACTCAGTGCTGTTGTGGGTGCTACTGGCTGTCCCCCTCTTCACCAGCTCCCCTGGTGATGGGAGCTGAACCAGAATCTAGCAGGAGCAGCGGCAGAAGTTATTTTCTTTCACCATACTCTGAGCATCCCCTCAGTGCTCAGGGGTTGGGAGGATGAAGCCAACCAGTTAAGAGTTCCCTCAAGAGGTGGGTGGCCAAGAGGGACAAAAATAGCACCATCACCTGGAAGAAGAAGCACCCTGAAGAGGGACATCACCATTTGGAGGGTGTGGTCATTTATCCTGAATTCCCATCTCTTCACATTATGGGGCTTTGGGATGCATTTTGGTTGTGTGGTGAGAGAGGCCCCACAGATGTCTTGGAAAAGAGGCTGGTCCTGAGGGTGAACAAACTGGTCCCTCTGCAGTATGACCCCTTCCTTGGCTGTCTTAGAGGAGCCTTCCAGAAGGAGAGTTTCTGATTAATTATGCTACATCAGCTGAGTTTACCATTTGTTGCTTGGCCTAGTATACTTGTCTAGATAAGGGCTGAACACCTCCCCGCATAATTTTTGCCTTCTTCTATATGGGAGATTTCATTCCACACTTGCGTGTGTTCATCTGCTAGTGCCACTATTTTTACACTTAGCTGGATATTTAGTCACTTTGGAAATAAGGTATGTAAAGGACCAGATAACAAATCCTACTAAAACATGAAAATAAAGAAGCAAATTCTCAGCTTCTGTAGAGCAAAGTGGATCCACTGGCTTAAAAAAAAAGGTACTGAATGATATTCTGGCCTGAACTATTTTGGGTAGGGGTCAGGAGTGAGGAACCTCACAGATAACTGAGTCCTGTCCCTTGCCACCGTATAATAAATTCTCTTTTGCAGTCTAAGTTACACAGCAGCCTAAGTGTCTAGGTAGGGTTTTTTTTCCCTCTGTTACTCTAGTGCCTGACTGTCCTGGTTATTAGAAATCTTATGTCCAGCCTAAATTGATGGATATTATATCCATGTTATCTCCACGGTCTCTTGTGGCAAATCTCCTTATCCTAATTAGTTTTCTACTAACTGATGCAGATGAAGAAGTAACATATCTGCTTCTAGTACTTGAGTTACTGGATTGAATAAATCAGCTTCATTTAGGTTGTGTGGCCTCTTGGCAGCAGACCCACACCATGCCACCACTAGCTGGAGCCCTGGAAGAAATAAAGCTGCATTTGACTCTGGGAATTTAGTCCAGCAGCCCAAGCGTGCTGTTGATGTGACTGCACAGCCTTTCAGTTCTCAAACTAGGTCACTCTGAACATTCATGCCATGATTTTTGTTTGTGTCCACAATCCTCCTTTTGAAATAGGTTCTCTACCTCCTTGTCTGCTTTCACAACCCTGTTTCAGCTTAAATATCTTTTTCTTGAACACAAGTAATCAGAATTATATATTGCATTTCAGATGAAGACTCAAAATTTTCTTATACCTGCCATAGAAAGATTCTACCTCCTGCATCCTAAGATCATGATCACATCCAATTTGGGGATCATAGTCATTCTACATTTAACTGGTATATCCAGGTATCCTTCCCTCTCCTTCGTTGTTTCCAGCTGTGTTGCTCAAACAGAAATTATTGTTATTCATTCTGAAGAGCTGGATTTTGCACTTTGTGCTATTCACTTTCATTCCATTTCCATTACTTCTGTCCTTAAGGTCATCCTGTTCTCTCTGCATGGTATTCTAGTCCTCCTCTGAATTGACAGTGCCTTCCAACTTTGTGTCATCAACACATTTCATAAGCCCACTCCTACTTTTTGAGCCAAAACCAGTCCTTGAGGAACTCCATTAATAGCCTATCTCCAGCCCAATACTTCCTCTCTTGACACAGTCTGCTGTCATCTCTGCTTTAACCAGTTTTCTAGCCATCTTACAGTTTCTTCACTAATCCCCCTTTTCCTTACCTAAGCAGACACTTTCTCACATGGCACCAAAACAACTGTTTAACTGAAATCCAGAACACTGTATTTCCTTTGTCTAGAGAAAACAGTCATCTTAAAGTAAGCTATTATGTTAGTCTGGCATGACCAGACTATGACCAAACCAGACTAAAAATGGCATTTTCCATTTTACTGCTTATCTTTATTCTTTCCTACAAAATCTATTCTACAGGCTTGCATGTTGTTGCAAATAAAATGACTCCAAGATAACCAGACCACATTCTCCTTTTCTTATCCCATTTTAAAAGATGGGTAGAGTGTTTTTGGTTCTTTAGTCATCTCCTCTGTCTCAAGTGTCTGGGAGGGGGAATTTGTAATGAGTTGGTGATTTCATGTGCTGCTTCCCCAAAATTTCTGGAGTGAGGATTAACCTGTCCCCTCCAAAACAAGTTTTATGTGGCACTTTGAGTTATGTTTCTGTCATCATAAGACTGAGTCCCTCTGGCCATACTTTGTCTCTCTCTGTTGTCAGTGTCATTGTGCACAAAGGGAAACAAAAGGCAAGATGCGTCAGTTTTAGGAAAAATCATTATTAATCTCCACCCTGGCCTAGTGCATGGCTGTTCCCTAGCTTCTTTTGTGCTCAATTCCTAGTTACATGGCTGAAATTTCTTTTGGTATTTGTTTTATTTCCTCTGTAAGATCTAACACAGCTTGACTTCTGGCAATTTGTACTTTATTTCTGCACTTTGACCTCTTAAGATGCTGCTTTCTCAGCTGATTAGTCTTTCTTCTCATTCCTTTTAGGCTCTCTGCTATTACCTATGCGATTTTTAAGATGGATTTTTATTCAGTTCCTTCCTACAAGGTCCCCTCCTACTTTTGCCCTTACTTAGGAAAAAAGTTCCAGATATTTTTTGCACCTCTGACTGAAAGCAATCTTGATTTTTAGTAGCTGTTGCTTCTCAGCCTATATCAAGAAGTGAGTGACTCCTTCCAGAAGTAATTAATCTTCATTTCTTTCATGAATCTATCACTCTCAGTCTTATTTTATTCCTGACATTTCCTGATCAGTGCAGAGCTTGGTCCAGTCAAGACTCTGTTCTGTGCTTGTGCAGAATGGGGGACTCCAGAGACATGGAACAATGCCACAGGTAGTAAAAATCATAACAATAATTTTATAAAAAAAATTATATTTTTTTGTCACAATATACATATTCACATATATAGAGAGTGAATGTATGTTAATGCAAGACTAAAAGTGATCTATCAAGCTGAATTATTTAAATGGCATTAACAGTACCAAAGTATGGTAATGGACCTTAGCAAGCCATTGTAGCAATGAAAACTTGAAACCAAATGAATCCACCTCTCTCTCAGCTCACAGAAAAAAGCATTACTAAGTTGGCCAGCTGGGACTGAACACGTGCCTTGAGCAAACCACTGGGTAAGAAAGTACCACTTTTACCTAGTTACGTTTGAGAAAAGGACCGTACTTATAGAATACTTAATACTTATACATACTTAAACCACTGACAGAGTTACCTAAAACTCATTCTCAATGTTTAGCTTCTGCTTTGCAAAAAGCAAAAAAGCGATTTAAAGAATTATTTCCTCTGCTTGACTTGCTGCTACACAGAAGATGGAATAAAGGTATTGGACAGTACCAAGCATGAAAGTGGCTGGGTACTTAACAAGGGCCCCTATTATGAGAGATAACTAGTGATAGTAATAACAGTTAAATTTAATCTTTGATGTTTACGTCTAGACCTAATCCAAATTAGGGCAATGGAGAAGGTCTGAACTGTTCTCCATCTGAAGAGAATTAGTACAGGCTAGCATGCAGAATGCCAAAGCCCTAACAAATGTGTGCTATTCTAAGTAGAAATTTTTAAGTAGAAATGTCTGAGGTGAAACACTGAGCCTTGTCATATGGGGCTAAAATCGGCCTGGCCCTCGGCCAGTAGGATTGAGGCATAGGGAGACAACCTTTAACATAGCTGATGTCAGGATGGGGCAGAACTGCATTTCTGATGTTCCTAAGAATGCATGGGCTACACCCCTTGAGCTGTACAGCAGAGAGGAAGGAGGAATATAGTGTTGCTTCCTTCCAGGCACACTGTCCAGCTGAGCTGCTTGAGTCTTTTCCAAGGAGTATACTCAAGGGAACGCTAGGAGACATCCTGCCCCTCTGAGGCACCACAACTGAGGCATTTCACATGCACAGCATGAAACATGATGTTCAGAGCAAGGTTGTGCATAAAATGAGTTGTCTAGCCCCAGAAGAATGCCCCCAGCTAACCTGTGCATTTGCCTGAATCATTACTCCTTATTACATATCATGTCTTTGGGAAGATTGTTATGAGTCATTAGATTATGAGTTCCAGACTCCTATCAATAACCGCATTATAGCACCCCATGTCATCATGGCCATGTTATTTCACACAGTTCCCCCTTAGTTAGACAAAGCATTATCTTATCTAAGAGGATGCAAAACAGTTTCTACTAAAAACGGATACTCACTAAAGGGCAGGGCTTTTTCAGGCAACTTTTAAAAGCACAAATGGAGGTTCAGCTCTTAAACCTACAGCAAATTGATACTTCCCTACCCCTACTGCCTTTTTGGCTGCTGAATGTGGGATTTTTAATTTTTTTCCTTCTCTGAATGTGGAAAGAGAAACAGCACAAACAATACAGTAAGTTTTGGCCTATTATATAGACACCCATTTTTTAATTGCACCCACAATATGCAAAAAAATATCTTGCAGCTCTGACACTGGGAGCTCTGACACATAAACTTCAGAGAGGCTGTGGCTTTGAATCACTCTTGACTGTGTGTAGTGAGTTTTCTCTCCTTTTTTCTCCTCTCTACCAGAGGAGACAGATGCCAAAATCAGGAGACTAAAATTATCAGCACAGGAGTGCCTTCCTGGTTAGAGAGAAATTAAGCATGCTTTTAATGCAAGTGTGTTAATTCAGACCTATGGCAAGAAAAAGTTGTGTTGATTCTGCTGCCGGGCAACCTGCTACAAAAATGCAAACCAGCTACTTTGCCTGTGTCCCAGGATAATGGTTTGGACTCAGGAAGTTAGTTTTGTGATAAAGGAAAACATCAGATTCTGCGCAGTTTGAAGCTATCTGTATGCATCCAGCCAGCCTGCATGTTACACACGTTTTCTGGCTGTGGAAAGTTGTTGCTGAGCTGCCACACAGCACCAATGGCATAGAGCACTTCAGGAGAGGTGCCTCCTATGTCCGATGTGGGTGAAGCAGACGTATCACACTGATGTATTGTCACCCAAATGATGCCTGAAAGCAGGGCAAAGAAGCCCAACCATTATTCATCTGTCTGTATTTTTTATATATATATTTTTTTTATTCCTCTAAGATTTTGATCACTTTGAGGGCTGGTGGCTTCAAAACAATGCCAAGCATAATTTCTTTAAGTTTTAGGAAACAAGCTGGAAGAAAGCAATGACTGCCAAATATTTTTAATTTGTCAGGGATCATCCTAAATCCATGCTGTGAACTGCAGTGCAGTTGTTTTCATTTTGAACTTGACACTGGTTGAATGGGGCCACGTGCAGATACACCATACGTACTCAACCTTCAGCCTTCTCCCAAGTGCATCTGAAGCTCAGAAGGTTTCAGCGCCCATGTTTTTTTCTCACCTAAAGGGCGGAATAAATTTTGCATCTCATCTGGCTTTAATTTCAGCCAGTGTTAGTAGAATCTCCAGCATTGTAGCGGGGATTTGGCTGGAAACATCCCCGTCGCGGCCAGGGACACTACCCTCCCGGAGATCGGTTTGCCACAGCACAGGCGTAGAGTGCAGCTCATGCAAAACACCATTTGAAATATGGAAACATCCAGCATTTTTGCACTGTGGCCAAGATAAGCCTTCCTTTCTGCCACTTCGCTGGGACCCACCCTGTGGAACTGACGTGAGAGTTTAGTTCAAGTCGTGGACCGAGCTGGACGAGGCCAAATTCTGGTCTAGGATGTACCCACATAACTCTACTGAGGCAACGCCACTGAACAGGTGTAAGTCAGAGAGTAATCGAAAACCAGCCCTAAGCCAGCATTTCAAATCCAGGGCTTCATTTTATCTTGTGTTTTCCTTTTGTGGCCCCATTTAGCAAGATGCCGAGTGGCTGTGGTTCTGCTCAGGTTCAGCCACTGTGCACGGAGCTCGGTGCAGCACAGGAACTATAGTTAGGACCTCACGTACTCCTGGGCCCTAAGGCTGACTGAAAAAATCCTCAGGGACGACTTCATACATGCTTAATATTCAGCTCAGGTGCCAGAGTCTTACAAAGGGCTCATTATAAATCTTGTGGAAAATCTGACAGCGTAGAGAAATGTCTGAACTGGAGCAGGTCTTTTCTAAAAGTTGGATTTTCAGTGTGCCATGAACTGTTCTATTTTCAAATACTTATTTTAGGATACTGGATTTTTATCAGTCAGTTGGTAGGTAATTAACAGAATTTTTTAAAAAACCATAACCCGCACCCCATCTAACAGATCATCTGAGAGAGGAACAGCATCAAATTTTTTTCCTTCATATGACATGTCAAGTGGATGGTATCTTGCAAGCCAAAGACATAAACACTAACTCACCCACATAATTTTATTACTGAGTAAAATAAAACCATATGAAGTTTCTGTATCAGTGCCTGAAAAATTAGTTCACTAGATCCTGGCAATATAAAGTGTCCCTAACACTTTTGTTCATACACATATAAAGTCCAATGAAAAATGGTGATAGATATTTTCAAGGAATAGCTGGAAAGCGGTTCCCCCAGAACAGAAGTTACCTCAGCTGTTTGCCATTACTGCCATCAATGATAACTCAGAAAAAGTTCAAACCGTAGTGTATACAATAAACTAAATTTTATAGGTCTTATTCAATAGGCAGCAAAGTAAATGAAAGGACTCAGATTAAGTTCAATGGACTTTGGAGCTGTCTCTGTGCTTCACACCTAACATCACAGCTACACGTCCAAACACTACTGACACTGTGCATTACTCACAAAACTTAGAAACGGTGCTACCTAGTTTTAGGAATAACTGTACAGTCAAGGTAACATCTATCCAGAAGAGAATTGTTTCCATCTGTTTAAAAGAACGACATCATTTAGTTATAGTTACATACTTTTATAAGAAGAATGGCAGCAGAAATATATGAATTCTGGCTACAGTGCTGTTTTACGAAAATACTGTTATTTAGCATAGTTTGATTTTTCCAGGCAACGGAGCAAAATATAAATTACCTACAAAATCTGCTATCCCAACTAGCACATTTGAAAATAAAATATCATGATTTATGTAATATCTTGTCATCCAGGGATATTGAAATATTTTACAAATAAGAATGACCTTGAAGTATCCTCTCTTATTACTTCCACTCCACAGAGTGAAAGCGCGGTGCTTACTCTGTTAAGCGACTTGCCACGTTTGACAAGCAGAGCCAGGAACAGGGTCTGTAATGGTATTGTCTTATTGCCTTTTCCTTCTGTGGTATTGCCTGTCGCTTTCAGACGGATCTGTTAATGCTCGGAGCCTTGTAGAGCAAGGCCAGCAGGCAACGTTTCTTACTAAAGATCATATCTACCATAGTTAGAAACAGCTGTTTGTGCACAACACCTTAAAATTAAAATTATCAGAAAAGTCAGTGAGACTGACAGTCTGGAACAAAAGCCTTCAGTGCCCAGGTTTAGGAAACGTCTTGTAACTGTCAGGTCCTATATCCTGTAGGTGAGACACTGAAGAGCAGTATCACACACAACTGCAAGGCAGAACGATGAAGTCAGGGTAAGATTTCAAGCTGCAAGTCTTGGCACCTGAGGAAGGGGTTGGGATAATTCAGGTCTGTTAGACATGGGCCCCGTAGGTATGAAAGTCAAGCACCCCTGCTCTGATGCTCAGGTGGTTGTGGGCTCTGTTGTATGTCCCCACATGGAGCACCCACTCCATTTCCTTAGCTCTGCTTTTGGCAAACCACTTGCTCCTAACTCCTCACCCACCTGGTGCCCCTCAAACCAACAAACACATGCGCACACTCATGTGTGGACACACAGCCTGGTCCTTGCCTGTCTTGATTGCTTATGTTCCCACGAGTGTGAATCCAGCATCAAGAAGCCAATTTGTAACGAGTCCACGGACTACAGCAAATAGTTTCTTTTCACAGCTTCTCTGGGACTTTTAGTCCTCTGAACCTAGGATCCACTGGGTGAACTGTTTCTCAGCCATGACAAGATGTTGCCTACTGGCTCCTGTGCTTAACAGTGTTGTCCCTTGATGGCTATGTAGCAGAGAGGATGAGAGATGTCCTGTTGCTTTCCCCCCAGGCACATGTGGCCGTGCCATCAAGTGGCAAATCCATATGTCTTTTGAAGCTAAGATCTATTCACAACTCTGTATATTTAGGTCATCGAATGCCTGTGGGTTTTTTTTAGAGAATAATTTTGAGTGGAGCATGTTGATTTGCTTGCCATTTGAAGTTAGGGAAATACTGGTGTGATCTGCACCCCTGGCTTCACACTGGCTCTGAGGACATCTCTGTGTGTCTATTTTGCCTACTCATTCTCAGACATCACTGGCCTCCACATCAAATGAGAGATGTGATGTTTAAGTTTGTATGAGAAAACCATCAGACTTAGAGTTTCAAAATGCAAATAAGATATCCAAGAATTCAGGAGAATTTATAGGCTATAAAATCAAACAAATCTGGACATTTTCTGAGCCAGGGAAAAACGAGGCAGATGCTATTGACAAGAAACAATCTTATTTAGGACTTTCATTCATAATCAAATATTCAGTAATATAATCAGAGCCAAAAGAAACCTACACATTTTTTCATTGCAATTATTTTAAGTAATGCACGTCATTTTTTCTCAGCTTGATCTTGGCACCAAGATAGAATTGTACTTGAAATGAAGCAGTAAAACACAATTAGCCATTTTATGTAGCAATAGTAGTTTCAAATCCATTCAGCTCTAATAAAAGATTGTGGAGTTCTTGACTTAACAATAAATCACAGATTAAGATGCCTACCAGAAACAAATACCAGTTCTATATTTTAACAAGTAACACTTGATATTGTGGCTCCTCTGCCTGTTCTTTGTTCTCCTCCGTACCCCTTCACTCCATCAAAAGAGTTGATTTATGCCACCATGGTCAAAATTTCATTACCTGCTATTTAACACAGTGGAAAGAAACCCTGTCTTGAGCAATCTGGAATATGTGAAAAAATCAGTTTGCTTTTTGGTCTTTTACTTTAGGATATTGAACAGAAACTCCTTTTCTTTTCTCTCAGAAGCAACTACCTTGATTATTATTATTATTTTCTTTTATATATAAATTTCTTTCAGCAACAAGGAATGGAAGATTAAAGAAACGGGATATGGTTTACAAAACTTTTTTCCACGGGCGTGCCCTATATGACAGACTGTGTCCCTGGAACACCTTGGCTCCAATGTAGTAGCTGTGGGTGTGGTGATTATTTCCTGGCACAAGGAAGGATTTCAGGAAAGCACTGACTCTGCCTTCTCCACCCAGGCAGGTTCCTGACCTCTCCTTACAAGTGACAAGAGCCCTCGTGTGCATAAATCCTACCAGATCCTTAAGGCAAAACCACTCACAGTGTTTGCTTTGTGGGACTGTTCTCTTGAAAATATAAATGTATGTGTAGCGTGCCTGAGGGTACCCAGCTTTGAATTATAGAGTGCCTTGTGAGCAGTTGTGGCATTTGGTTTGAAGATACTCCCCCTGCCTCCCTCCCCACTTCCCACTTCTTATTTTAAATTCAGCTTTTCAAAAGCTTGTTACCAAAAATACTCTGATAGATTCGCGGTGGTGCTGACTAGCAATAGCTTAGCAAAAGAGAGTGAAAGATCACTTTATAGACTTCAGCTTCTTCCTGGAATTGCTGCTTTTTTCCTTTCACTATTTTTTTTCTTTCTTGGCAGATATATTTTAAAAAGAAAAAGAGAGTGTATGAATTTATTGCTGTATGGGGCTGTTAGATGGGTAGCCACAGAGATCAAAGTGCTCTCTCTGCTAAACAGGTGTGGCATGGAAAGTGCCAATTCTCTCCTTTCTATGTCTAAGTCCTGCCCTGAGGGAATATATTTGTTGGGCAAGACATTTCACAGCCAAAGCTGGAGAGAGCCTGAACTAGAAAAACTCATACTGAATAGGGAGAATGGACACAAGAGCTCTGTATCCAGATCAGGCTGGATTTACAAGTGATAGTAAGCTAATTCTACCTCTATTCCTTTCCACACAACATCTGGCTTCTCCTGGGACCTTCTCAAGGCAACCGTGACAGTTGTTAAGTAGATCATCACTGGGCTAGTGATCTGACCTTTGTGGTATGTCAGCAGTGGGTTGGACCAGGAACTCATTTTGCCTCATACACAGACTTTTTTGTTTTCTTTTTCTAGAAAAGGACAACAGAACACCGAATGTGGTCAATGCCAAATAGCAAAACACTGTATCTGTTCAACAAATGACCCTGCCCTCTTCTTTGTAGAGAAAGACACAAGTATTCTGATTAATCTTGGCAAAGAGAGCGTGCTGGAGAAGAGGAGTCAATGAGAAAGAGGAGCATGAACTGGAAAAGGACTGACCATGTTTTAGGCACATACCTGAGCAAACCTGCCTGGGGCTGCAGCTCTGGTGTCTACTGGTACCAACTCAGTCACGATTTGACCCGTGGCAGTGGAGCTGTTGCCGAGAGCTTTGAAGTCTTAGGAGGAGCCTATGAGACATCTTCACCAAGCAGAGTGTGACTTGGGTCAGCACAGGGGATTCATCAAGAGATAAAGCAGTCAGCCAGTGAGCCTGGTCTTTGGAAACCTCAAAGGTTAAAAGAGCTTGAATAGAGCTCTGCCTCTGTTTAACCAAGTTCTGGGAAAGAGAAAGCCTGGAAAGATCAGGGCAGAAGAAGCTGGGTCTGAGAAAAGGAGGTTAGGGGAAACAAAGAGCAGAATGAAGTGCAGAAACAGGCTATGCTCTCTAAAGCATCCTCTTTTCCAAAGTCTTAGCTGGAACCCAAGATTCCTGATCATTCCTCCACTTGCCAGCAAGTATCTGTGAAACCCACAGGAAAAAAACTGCTTGATTCTCCTTGGGTGCAGGTCGGCACCACTGTCCCTGCCATGCATCACACTAATTCACATCCCTGTCATAGCAATACTGTTTACCATTACCACAGCTTAACCATTACGCACAAGGAAACTACACAAAACCACCCCATCAACTAACAGGACTTAATAGAGTTTTGAAGTCAAGTGCTCAAAAGCAAGGAAAACACTCTGCAGACTACACTATACAACGTGTATCAAGCAGTATCAGGCATTTTAGCTTAGCTGAAAAGTTTTATTTTTTTCCCCACCATATGTGGACTTTTTAGTTATGGAGCATAAACAGAATGCACCCAACACAGCACCTAAGCACATACGTAACTTCAGGCTTCAGTGGAACTACTCATGTGTTTACAATTCATGGTACTTACATTATGTGGGTGGAATTGTCAAAGGAGCCCAATGGAGAAGAGCCGAAAACTCTACTGAAAGCCAGTGGGAATCGGGCATCTGACTCCCCAAACTCTCTTCTAAATCCTTTTAAAAACCCCCGCAATGCTGGGTTGAGGCCCAAGAGAGAACTTTCAATTCCATGACAGTACACTATGATTCAGTGGTTAGATCGGATGCTATTAAGTGAGTGAGGCAGCCATGACATATTTATTTGCCATGACTTATAAGAAGAGAAGAAAAAAATGCTGTGTGTAAGCGCTTTCAGCATTCACTTGATTGTAAACTGGCTGTTTGTTAAGCCTGTATCTGTTTGTCGCACAATTACTCTATTTACACCTAAACTGCACACACAGGTTTTAACACCACCTTCTATCTCTTCTTTGGAAAACATTATCTGCACAAGGAATGCATGCCACTGTCACTTAGAACTTGGGAGATCATTACTAATCAAAGTAGAAACGAATGGAAAGAATACCAAGGAAAAACATAGGAAAATAGGTCCAGTCACTGGTTCTGTGCCTCAGTTTCTTCATTTGAAAACATGGGAATGATGATTCTAATTCCTTCTGAGTATTTATGAAAAAAATCACCCCACACTATAACTAACTTCTTATTACAAAACTGTATGTAAGTGGAAATTAAATGTTGAGTGCATATGATTTGGGTAAATAAGCGTCTGTTTTCAGAAGGACATTGGAAGTTACCTTTCTGTTTTACAGACTGTTTTCTGCCAAATATCAAATTTTTGTATGCAAAGATTTGGCCATTATATGTATTCCAAAGAAAGCTGCAAGACTGGGGGGAAATGGTGGGAAAAAGTGTATTTTTTGTTAGTGGGTTTTTTTTTGTCTTGATTCATGCTCAAACTTTCCCAAAATAGTCACTCTTGGAAAGAGAACAACCCTGGAAAAAGTTCAGCCAAAAAGGCTAAAGTTTATGAAAATAATAAATAACTGAAACTGGGCCTTTAGAATGGAAATGTTTAGATGAACTTAATGTTAGTGCTTCAACACATAGGTACTTCACCGGATATTTAAGGCAGGAAACGAGTGGAAGAAAAGTACTTTTTTTTTGTCTCCTGGTGTATTTTTTAATGAAAACAAGAAGAAAATAGAAGAGGATGTCATGTACAGTATGTGGTACTGATAGAGTTGACTTAGACCAATGACATCCTTGTGCTTCCAGTGACTCATCTTTGGTGGGTAAACTGAATTACAACCAAAAGTGGAAAAGTTTTGTACAATTTATACCAAACGTTGCAAAAATCTAAGGCTCCAAAGTCAACGGATCAGTTAGATTCAAATAAGATTAAGATCCCACTGAAAGCAATAGCTTTTAACATCATACTTTAGTACCCAGTAAACCCACAATCGGGTACCTTCTGCAGTTGTACAATGGGGGAGATGAAAAGAAAGAATGAAATCATGTAAACATTTTAATTTTCCAAGGGTTGTAGACTGACAATATTGACAACATTGGCATCAGTAAAACCTGGAGACAGGTAAGGGACAACAGATAAAGTTAGAGCTTATAAATTTTTTGAGATATCATTTGATATGTTAGTACTGTGTTTCAAAGCAACTTCATGCTTACTTGTGATGAATGTTGTGATGTGATGCTTGGAAATACCTGTTTGTCCAGCTTTGTCGGTTACTTCATTTTCACGGAAATGCTTGGGCCCTCAGTTAAGCAACTCTTAAAACTAACAAACCCAGAGCTTTCAAAGCGACCATCCAAAATGATCTGATGTATGTATATTATGGCTCAGAAAATTCATGTTAGCTTCCTTCTCCTATCAATTTTCTACTGGCGAGTATGTTCACAAATATTTATTGGAAAGCAAATAGAAAAGAAGTCATATTTATTGAGTTTTATTGATGTGAATGCCTGTATGTATTTACCTTGTCTCTGGCAATGGTGTTTCATGTTCCACAGTTCAGCAAGAATAATCCTTCCAAAAGGAAAGACTTTGGTGCTAATAATGGATAAAAATGGCTGAGCTCTGGGTTCTTCGGTATCTATATTAGTGCCTTGAATTGAGTAATGCATGGTGGAAACCTGAAGGATTATGCATGTTTTTTATTTTGCAGCCAGCAGCCTCTCTCTCTTGCTCCTCACCCCCAGATGGAGGAGAGGAGAGGTCTGCATGGCATTCCACACAAGCTCAGGAGCTGCTTGGGCAGAGCAGATTGTAATATGAAATCTCAGTCACTGATAAACACCACCTTGCCTCCAGTGACACAACAGATGTATGCAATAAGGTTATGGTAGTTATTTATCTTTTAATTCAGGGCACACAGCTAGGACTGTGCAGTATTGTTATTAGCTCAGTTTGCTCTTTCACAGGATTTGGAAACAATTTTCACCTGTCTGTACAGAGACCATGTATTTCTCATGAGTCACCTTTTTGGTTTCCATAGTGGTAATCTTCACAGAAATTAATACTTTTTGTGAATCATTCTTGTCATCTTTGGCAACAAGTAGAACTCCAGACTTCCCTCAGTGGCCATCAAGCTGGATCCTGATCTTCCCTCTGCTCATTTTGCATGGACTTCAGCAAAAACCAATCTGACTCGCAAAACGTGAGATCAAAATCTGCTCTTACCATTAGCATCGTAAATGGTCTAAAACAAGAATAACCTGCCAGAAGCATCCGAAGGCCTTTGAACCTGGGGCCAAAATGGCAGAGTTGGAGGTCTGGCAGGATGCATGCACCCCTGCGTAACCAGGGAGTGGACTGAAAGCTCTGGCACCCATCAGGAGTGCTCCCAGGCTCCAAGAGCTGCAAGTGACTGATGAGTTAACAACTGGCACAAGGGTCCAGTTAATATTCTCCATCATTGGACGGATTTTGCTAGCTCCACTCTGAGGGCTGTGGATTTTCTTAACAGATTTCTGGCAACATTTTTCAGCATCTAAAATACATTTCCTCTGACACAGAGATAACTGTTTCTATTTGTTACTAGATTGTTGGTGACTTAACTGAGAATGCAGTTCATAAATTGAGAGATGATGCGAGTATGAAGCATTCAGGTCACTTGTCCTTCCTCAACAAGGAGGAGATGGAACAAAAACAACAGAAGTCAAATGTTACAGCAGGGGAAGCAGCATGGTATTGGGAAGAGAATAATCCCTCAACAGAGTGAAAGAGAAAAGAAGGAGAACAAAGAGAAATAAGAGAGAAAAATTAGGAAATTTCAATCTAGTAAACTAAGTTAGCGAGGCCAGGAGAGGGGAAAATTTGAATCCAAGTCTAGTACTGGCATACGTTCATTTAATGCTTGTGCTGCAGAACATCACACAAGAAAACCGTGATTTTTTGAAGCTTCTTAAGTGATGTGCGTGCACATTCCTGTGACTTTTATTTGGAGTTGAATGTTTGAATTTCCCCCAATGGAACTGAAAATCCTGCTCAAAGTATTCTGCTACCCTGACAGGCCCAGCAGCTCATGTGGTAGTGTAATGCTACGTAGATACAGTCAGTAACAAAGAGGAGTAGCAGAACAGTAATTTTTTTTTTTTGGGAGGTGTCCTCCTGAATTTCATAGAAATACAAATTCTTCTTTCACTGGACTTAATATAGATTTAGGCAATCAGAAGTTAAATGTTGATATATATACATATACACAGAACTGGCATATATTTTCTTATTTACCTTTTCTTTCCTATTGGGTAGACCAAGATGTCAATGAAAGCATCACTTCTGATCTAATTTTAAAGTAGAGCAAGCTACTGGGCAGAGTGAAAAGGCAAGATATTTCTGTGTCAAAATTTTCAAAAAGTCATGTTGCAAGCTTTCTCTGTGGGATTACACACAGCCCAGGGCACAGAAACATCTGCCACAAATCTTAATCCCTGTTATACTGGTAAAAGTGCCCACATGGACATCTTACCTAGTGATTCCAACTTTTGTCCAGATTAGTAGCTGTTTCTACATCTGTCCGTGGAAGTCCTTTGCCTGTGCACTATGTGTCTAGTACACAGGTTGTGAATCATTGCATTTACATGCATGTATATGCCTGAAGTGACCATTTGTGGTTGTGCACCCACTGCCAAGGAGAAGGAAGAAGCTACCAACTCTTGCAAGTGAATAACAGTGCGCTCTTTTCCCTACTGCCTTTGAGATTTTATAAGGTCCAATCCCATCCCATGTAATTTTTCTTCTAAATGATATAGCTCAGCAGGGGCTGATTGCTTTCCCATTAGCTTTTCTACATTTACAAAACATAAATTAATACAGACTACATTAATACACAGTTCTGCTCGATCCATTACAAAAGCTGAAATTCCTTCCAAGCCAAGCACTAGCACTTTATTTCAGATTACTATAAATCATGACTGGCCTGTTTTGCCCTTTGGCTAATGGGATGTGATACAGGAGATGACCTTTGATTGGACGTGGTCTTTATTTTGACTTTTGATGCTGTTGGCTCTCTTTGCAGCAAGAACCAACATTGCTGCTAGCTTCTGAAGCAAATGCTGTCTTCTCTGATGCTTCCATGGTACTCAAAAGCTGTTGTTTGCATAAGACCATGCAAAAGGCTGGGATCTCAGATCGTGAAACTTGAGCAAGTATCTCTCAGAGAAAAGGAAATAAAGCTGATACACAAGACTCAAACCCAACAATGTAAACACCTGATTTTCAACTGTGTCTCATTCTCAGCTTCCGGAAGCACCGGACTTCTATTGACATCAGTTGGGGATAGAGGTACTCAAGATCTCTGGAAATAACCACAATGTTTCAATTTTCTTCTGTAAGGTCATATTTTGCTTGCTATAGTATAGTGCAAGTCCAAAGTAACTCCTTAAATCCACAGAATCTGTAGTCAGAGGCAAAGGTTGTAGCTAATCCTTAGAGTCCAAGAAGTACCATAAGACTGAGTAGACAAGTCTTCACATTCACTCTGTGTTAAAGCCTCTAAGGCTTGGTTTGTGTTCATGAATGTCGCACGTAGTGACAGCATGGAAAAGAGATTGTGTGTATGAACTCTGAACTCTAATACGGATTGTGATAATGATAAGAACACAAGAAGCATTTTTATTAATGCACGGATTAAACAGAATGATTACATGAGTGTAAGGTCCATGTTTACCCCTGAAGTGCAATTCATGCACAGCTACACTGAGTGCAACACAGACCTTGTTCTATTTTGGGGGCTTTGCTGTTTTTTTAAAACTGTATTAAATTTATGTCTAATGATAACCTAATCAGATTTCAAAAAGTCAGTTACAGTTTGTCTGACAGAGCTCACAGGATGTGGAGGCTGTGTTTAATAATGGGTAAATCATATAGTACATCAAATAAGCGAGGGCATTCTAAATCAAACAGCCAAACTATCTGTGTATTTCAAGCCATCTTTGTAAACTGACCTTGTGTCCTGGGATTGCACAGACCTGACTCAAGGCCTTTTTGAAACTAGCTAAAATTCAGCTGTCGATTCCCAAAGCTGGTACTGGGAACATTAGATCTTTTTCATAACATATATTTCACATGACTTTATTTTCACAAACACAGACAAGATATCCAGCATCCTGGGAGGTAAATCACATCCTATTTGCTTTCTCAGTGCCTTTGAAGGTACAACATACAAACAAGTTATCCAATTGCAGATCATCACCTACCAAGGCTCCAGTGCTATGAAACCAAATGGAAGAAATGGATCTAAAGTGAAAGTTCACACTGAAAAAAAAATTTGGGGTTCAGTGCAAAACCCAATCTGTAATTTTCATGGCAGCAAATCGTTTCCACTTGCTCAGTCTGTGCTATACTTGTGACCCTTAGGGACCAGGTGTCATTTCCCAGACATATATGAATGGATGGACCCAGTGCCCTAAAGGAACTCCAACACAAGTCATTACCTTGTGTTCTTCCTTTGTAAACTCTCAAGCCGTTTTAGTTGGCCATATTACCCTTTGCTTCCCTTGCTAAAAACAATCTTGCTGGCAGTGCTGCTTTTTCTCCGTAGAAGTAGCCACATTTCAACAACAGGTGACGTGAGCTCTGCAAATACAGAGCCAAATTCCACGGTAATGCAAGAGCATGCATTTATGACAGCAATGGAGTTGTGCCTGGTCACACTATGGCTGTATGAGGTAGACAGACGATAAAATTGTCTGGGGTGAAGACCATTGCAAAGTATTGCTAATGTAGCTATGGTAGGTAAGTTCTATCACAAATCTGTTTAAGGGTCTCACGCTAAGTCTTGCAAAATGCTGGGTATTTACACAAATGTATTTCAGAGTTCATGAATAACTTATTTGCCTTTCGTCCTTTATTCAGTTGATTCTTCCCTCCACAAAACTGTTAGTTCATTATTTTTGAAGCACTGCTTGCTTTATTAAAAGCTACGGAAAATTGGTCATCAATGGAATACTTCAAAAAACAACCTTTGGTTTGGAGACAAAAGGGCCATACCTGCAGCATCAGCAGCCCTGGCTTGGAGCTATACTGCTATAAAGTGTGGCCTCAAAAGCATGTGTGTGTGTATGTGTGTGCAATGACCCAAGTGGAAAAGGAATTTTTGACATGTAAACAACTATTTGTCTCCTGCACTCTTGAACACAGACCCATTATCTTATCGTTCATTAGCAGACTATTGAATTCACATAATCAGTAATAGTTTCTGGAAGCTGTTTGGCAAGCAGATATGGAAATTACTAACTCACAGCTGGGTAAGAAAAAATGGCAAATACACACGTTGTGCTTGCTCTCTTACCCCCTCTCCTCCCCCACCCCCCCTTCCTTGGACACTGTAGATTTATTGCCTCACAGTATTCACAGATGATGTTTTCATAGTCACTAATGAGGTCCCAGCAGTTTCTTAACAATAACAGGACATTACTACTCCTAAGATATATTATGTGTTTTCCCCATTTTTCTCCATTTCAGTTGAATACTCAGAAGTGTGCTAGCTTAAAAATCTCCTGGTTTATTATTATTATGATTGATAGTCCAGTCACGTGATATAAATGACTGCTGAGGTGTAACTTTTAAATTGTTAATTTGTATACAACTTTAAAATATAATATTTTAACATGCTGTTCATGGCTTTTTACATAAAAATGCCAAAATACTTGTTTGGGGTTTTTTTGTTTCTAGAGGCAAAAAGGCAACACAGCAGAGATCACTTTTCAATACTGTTATGCATTCATTTTTCCTCTCTGCAAGAATCTGGCTTCAAGTGATCCTAGCTGGAAGTGATACACAAGGTAAGTTGAAAATATTTACTGGTAATAGCTAAAATTAATTTGTTTGGAGACCTATGGTCCTTCAATGCTTATTCAGCAAAAACAACTCATTCAGACCCTGATTCAGGAAAGCATTTAAACATTTGTTTTATTTTACGCATGTGTTTAAGTCACTCTAACTTTGACATAAGTCTGAGGGCTTTCTTTTGCTTGAATCTGAGCTTTCATACATAACTCTTCTACAATAAAACAGTAAGTTTAATTTAGGGTAGTTGGTAACATGCTGATTTCTGAAGTCAGTTCAAGAAACTGCTGTCATTTCAGATCATAATGTTTAGAAGCTGTTAAAGATGAAGTCATGTTTAAGATGTGAGTATTTAGTAGGCTATAGTAAGTAAACCTAAGAAAGCAGAGTTTAGGAGATCAGCCTCTCGTTCACCGAGTTCTCTGAAGTATGAATTTGCTATCTTATTTGCCTGTGATTTAAAATCTTTGCTCTAAAGTGTGAACCTAAGAAGTCTTCTGCTAGACAGATATTTGCAATGAGCACCATTCATAATACTGAAACTGTCCAAGGTCTCAACCATTCCAACATCTACACACCTTTAGCCTCAAACAAATTAATATTCACAGTGACTTCACGGATACAGGACTTTATATACACCTAAAGTTAACCTTGTGTGTAGCCTCTCGCAGGTTTGGGACCAAAGAAGCTATTTGATGGGAATGAGTAAAGCCACGGTCGGGAAAATTCCAGGAGCTGCTATTTTCGCAGTTAGCTCACACACCTTACTTAACACCTTCCAAGTTCCTTAGGTCTGCATGCAGACTTGCGACACTCTTCAGAGAGTATCTGAAGCAGAGGACAAAGTCCACACCCACTGAAATCAACAGGAGCTTTGCCAGCAGGGTCCATGTGACCAGAATCCCTCCCCAAGGAATGTGCATCACTTCTTTGGGGTTTATTGTTTATGAATGCAATCTGGGAATTCACTCTTTTTTTTTTTTTTTAAATAATTTTCCTTGGTTACATTCATCTTCCCTTCTCTCTTCCCTGTGCAGGTGATTTGACAGGGAAGGCAGTAGGCACAATGGATGAAAGAGTTTGTGGAGCAGAGGAAGAATTCCTATTAACTTGGGAAGCAAAGCAAAGATTTTATCAGGTCTAATTTCTGTTCAACTTGATGCCAACTGGATTTTGCCAGGAATTTTAGTTAATTGAAAATACTCTGCTATAATTTTGTTCCTGAGAGATATATAGATGAGAGGCTGTACTTTTTGTTTAGCAAACCTTGATTCTGAATCTGTAAGGAGATCCTTAAGGCCAGGCGCTTACTTCTGTTGAAGTTGGATTAGATGACAGTTAGTTAGATTTTAATGCTGTAATTTGTAAGCATGGACTCTTTGGGCCTGCACTCTTTTTAATGAGTTGCCAGATTCAGTCAACACATGGTTCCAATTTTGCCCCACCTCAAATTCTTATAATATAAATTTTAATGGAAAAGTGTCACTTTGAAAACCAAAAAGCTCTATCAAGCAACTTAACTTTTCATCAACAGATATATTTGCAGCCATTATCAGCAACTTGCTCCTGGCAGCGCCCCAGCACAGTCTCCTAGATACAATGGATGTCTGCCCCTTGTTAGCTGTTAAAGCCGTAATATTTTCCTTGAAAGTTATTTGCAAGAGTCTTATCCCCAAGTCCCTAGTATTGCCTTCTGTCTTTGAACTGCTTAGCCACTGAAAAAGAGCCAGTCCTTTAGAGAAGATGATTGTAAAGAATGGGAAAGGGGGAATAAAAATCACAGAAACGTAGGGGAAAATGAATTTTTTTTTTTTTCTTGGAATGATAATTTCCCCATCTAATTTCTCCTTTTTTCCCTGGACATTACATTCTCACAGTTCTTGATTATCTCACCTGGCTGACAGTGCTCAAACACAAACCAGATGAACCAAGGTTTCCATTTTCATTTTGTAATCGCTTTTATTTTCCATGAGACTCAACTACAAGGGAGAAGGGAAAAAAACCACCTTGGTGATGCTCAAAGTTAAGAAAATACCAAGCTATCAAATGAGTGGCAGAATTAATGAAGCCTTGCCTCCAACAGGACTGTCCTTGTTCTTCTGCTTTTCACCCCAAAAACTTGCTCATATTCCCTATGCCAACCATATCAGAAATAAACAGCATTTACTACGGCTAGTTCATACTAATGCACGTGCTGACTGACCAGCTGGCTGCAACCAAAGGAAATGTACAATGACTAAATAGCAAATGCTATTCCCTTGGGGTCTTGGGGGTGGGAGCAGAGAGGGGACTCTTTTCCATCCAGCTGCCAGTTTTCCTAAACTTGATGTTTGTGAGATTCTTACCCCTCTTCTACATTGGCTAGGAAATGTACAATGGATTAGAAAGCTGTTTAGATTGAGAAAAACTGGCAAATACTGTAATTACAAAATCATCATCTTTGTACAAAACCATGGAAAAAAACCAAAGGGATACAGTTCTAAGTGCATCAGGTGGCCCTGTCCCTCACACAGAGTTGGGGCTAACCTTCCAGGGGAGGCAGAGACTTCTGGTTCCTGCTGAAGTCTCAGCTCTGAGGTGGAGAGGAGATGATGCTGCTGACTCTTTCCAAAACTGTTCAACCCACAGCCGGGGGGGGGGAGGGTGGGGATTCCTTTTGTTATGAACTTGTTTGAGAGAAGTGGTGACATGCTGATGTTCCAAGCACAAAGTGGCAGTGTGGGAGCCATCCCTCATAGCATCTGACTTGGAGCACCAAACAAAGCACCAGGAAAAGCAAGGCAATGCAAAAACGTGGACCCCTTTCCCTGTCACCTATTCGTATGTGCCATAAAAGAGAAATTCCTACCTACTTTTTCTCATAAAGAAAGCTCCAAATCTCTTCCCTTAGAGAAGGGCTTTGAAGGGCTACTATGGGAGGCAGGGTGTACCATGGTGGGCTGGGCACTCGCAGAAGCTCTTCTATGGGAAGAACAAGGGCCTGAGGCAAATGTTTTGTTGGAAACAATACCCTCTAGAGCCAGGTGGCTGGGAAGCCTTTGCCACAGAAGGACATTCTGATGGACGGAACCTGCCCGGATCAGATCTGGAGGAAAGGTGCTGTATCATTACTCTGCATTTTAAATACGAAGGGTGTTTGGAGGTGGATGTCTTCCTCTGGGTGCTATGGGGAAGCGATTCAAGGGAGGAGCTCTTACTAGTGAGGATGTCTCTCCTTCTGGGTTGCACAGCAGGTGCTGTCTCCCCTTGATGGTACTTTGCTAATTACAGGAGCAGAGATGATACATTGCTTGAGGGCCACAGGACTGGACACGGTCCTTCCTCGAAGAGCCCTGCTGCCGCACAGCCTGGTGCGCTGGCTGGCTCCTGCATCTTGCCTGTCTCATCCCTAGTGTGCAAGGGTTGCCATCCCATTTTAAAGAGCAGTCTTCATTTCCCTTCACAACTTATTAATGTACAGCTGCCATGGCATGCTAGCCATGGTGGGGCAGCTGTGGATGTGGAGGTTCATCCTGTCTCTCTGTTCTCCTCTTTTCAGTCCTGCCCACCAGTGCTTGTCAGCCTTGGCCAGGGGCAGAGTGGTGACAACAGACCCAGGTTTACTGCAGTATCTGCACACCTTTGCCTACATTCAGCTGCTGTTATTGATTTCTTAACACTGTCACAAGCACTGCTTGGTCCAAAATCCTGCTGCACAACCTGTCTTCTTGTCTAGAGTTGTCAGCTGTGAAAGTGGTGTCTCGCTAGGCATAAGTAATATTTCAACTCAAGTCAAGCAGGCTATTCCCTAAAAGCAACGAAATGATTGTTTTTCATGTAAACACCTAAAAATGTGTTTCCCTGGGCCAGGCATCCATGCCTGCTCCTGGCAGAGGGCTCAGCTAGCCTGCATGGTTCCCGTCAGTCTCAGCAGAGGCATAGGGACTCTCACAAGCAGATCCCAGCAAAAGGACTGGGACCCAGGTTTGATAGACAGAGCTCACCCCTTTGCAAGCAGGTGCCCCCCATCAGCCCTATCTCCCCACTGGAGAATTGAAGCCAAGAAGTAAAGGCTGGGTGTTTGGAGTGTACTTTAAACTTAAAATCCCCTGATTTGGAAAGGTACAAGGCATCAGTTCTTCACATTGACTGCAGCTGGTAGTGTAGGGCCCTTCACATGTCAGATTGCTTATTTAGAGCCCTAAATTTAGAACTTGAACTCTCAGCAAGATGGGAAATATTAGACATGGGTTGTTACTGCTATGTGCACTGTGAAAGCATACAGCCCTCACGGTGCTTGCCTTTTGGGTTATTTGTCCTTTTTTTCCCTTTCAGGCAAATCTAATCCTTTCAGGGTGTTTGTTGTCCTTGATTAATAAAATCAGATGCCTATGATACAATTTCTGCCATTAGCTACCATCTCTGCTGTCAGACAACTTGATGTTATAAAAAGCATCCTAAATGAAACCACATTTTTCATTTCAGAAGTGTGTTTTCATCTTCAGAGAGCAACCTCATTCTGCTGAAAGCTAGGAAAACTGTCTTAATTTTAGAGCTACAGGACAGTCTTAAACTCAAGCGCAGCCTTAGACTCAAAGATTCTCCAAAGTATGCTTTTCCTATTACAGAGTCAATCTGTCTCCAAAGCTTTTGCTTTTGTTTTAACTGGAACAGAGGAGAAAAGATTAATAAGATTAAAATAGAAGAATAATATTCTCAGTTCATTCACATCCTCTCTTTAGTTTTCTGTAACGGTGGGGAACAAGGCAGTTAACTTGCTCTTACCAACATAGGAGTACTCAGTACGATAAAGTATTACCCAAGGTAAAATCTTTCATTTCAACCACTCAATTATTTTCTAGTTATGTCCAGTTTAAAAGAAAAGGTGAGAATGACTTGGCTCAGTTTGAAGTACTGAATGTGAATTGACAATTTGCAGTTTGAGCACCTCCTCCCCTCCCATGCACAAATCCATAAATATAGGGATAATATGATAAATATATCCACTGATCATTTGAAAATCCAGATAATTTACTACTGGTAGACCTCTGGTTGGGGACTTTCTTTCCCCAGCTGATTCAATATGTGCTGTTACCTAAAATCAAAATCAGCCTCATACAAAGCCGCTGAAAGCTTTATGTGCTCTGAGAACACACCACACCTAAACGCAGTAGGACATTGTTTCCTTGCCGTAAGAGAGATTGCAGAGAGTTACAAATAATAGTTCAGTTGCCCAATGTATTTTTAATGGATTAGCAAAGTTAACAAATGGTATTTTATTTCTGGCTCCTTCTGATGTAATGTAATTCTTTCAAAAGCATACTAGATGTTCCAGTTTAATGACCCTTCCTCTTTTCAGGGAACAAATATACACGTCCCTGTTGCTCAGTCCTTCATACCGACCTTCCAAAAAATAGCTGGAGACAGGACAGTTTTTGTCCTAAATGGTGATTAGAAATACTTGGTTCTAGCTTTTCTTTCTCATGAGAGGAATTTTGACAACCGGGACGCAGCTTTAAGTAAACTGAATTAGGTGGGGAAGATGTCAGGTCACCTTCCCAGAACAAGCCACAGGCCTGTCAGGGACTACAGGTTCTCTCACGCCGGTATCAGTTTATCATCACCACCGTACATGTTTCTGCCAAGGGTCACTGGTGCCTGAGTGTGGGTTACACCCAGCCACGATGATCCTAACAGGGTGGGGGGAGGGAACACCTTTTGTCTTTTTTTTTCCCCTCCTCTTTTAAACGTGACCTTCTTCCATCGGAGTG
>KZ505832.1:171945-198423 GCA_002844005.1 Limosa lapponica baueri | reverse complement strand
CCGTCCCTTCCCTGCTCCCAGCTCTGCTGCACAGATCACTTGGCTGGGAGAGGCAGAGGGGAAGGGTGTTTCTAATGCCAAGAGCTTGAAAAGTACTGCGAGGATATTCTGCATGATTCCTCTTTCAGGCAGAAATATATGCAGAAGCAAAGTGCGAGGCAGGGAAGAACAAAAAGAAAAATCCCCAAGGCCCAGTGAGATACTGAAGCCACAAACAAGTCCAGAGAACTGCAGAGACATCCAGGTACCTGCGAAAAGCCTAAGCAGCAGCAGGGCTCATCACTCCCATCAGCTGCCTTGAGACGAAGCGTACAGCCTGTTGCCCAGTTAGATGGCTGCCAGATCCTTCCCAGCCTCACTGCCAGGCCACCCTCACCATGTTTCAAATCAGTCAGAACCATTTCCCTCATAACCCACAGTCTGAAAGGGATCGGAGATGAGATACAAGCATTGTGGTCCACACTGGGCAGCGTGAAGTATTTTGAGGGCAAAAGGTGTTAAGAGCACCCTCTTTAGAAGGCAGAAGAGCACCCTTATTTTTTCAGCAAATGTAAATGAAGCTGCGGGGACCCAGCCGACTGCTTTTCCTGGTGGTTTGAACGCTGTACAGCAGTAGAGAAGCCGGCTGAATCTCACCTTCTCCATTCCTGGGTAGCTGAGGTGGTGACTTCCCTGCACAGTCAAATAAAAATAGTTTTGTCTCAGACCTAAATCACAGTTCTCCACTCATTTTCAGGTCAGCGTCTTGAAGTCTGATGCAATCATGGCAAAACTTCCTGGCTGCTTCAGTCAAAAGCAGGCTGTTTTGTATCTCCTGGATCAAAAATACCATGCTTTCGAACACGCGCTACCTGTCTACTTCCAGGAACCCCACCAAGCGCTACACACCGTGGGGGATGATATGGTCACATCTGCCATGAGAAACAAGGAGTGACTATCAGAGGCTGTTCAGCTAATTCTGCATTGCTCACACAGCACCAGTGCCCCCTTGGAGGCCTTTTGGGAACGCTGCCGTGCAGCAGAAACACGGTCCCTGTCTCTGTCCCACTCCTGGAGGCTGGCAGCGGGTCATGCCAAGGGGAAATCTGCTCCCACGTCGAAGCCAGCACAGCCTGCTCTCTTTCAGAACATGATGGAAAATGCACTTCTTTGTTCAGTGTTTTTACTAAGTGTAAAAGTGTAAAAACCTTGATGGCTTGCCATCTGGATGGAAATTGCTCCGCGTCCAGGGGAAGACAGGTAAAATGCACAGCATGTGGGTGCAGCCTTTTTTGCTCTAGGTTTTGATGTGGAAAACATTCAGTCTGTCAGGTGATTACTGCCATATTTATGTGTAATAACAGTAAATAATATTAAAAGAACAACAATAACTTGACGAGCACCACCACCGAGCAGCGCTCTGAAAACCAAAGCAAGTTGGCACCTCTGTGAAAGAGGAGGCTGAAAAGGCACCACAGGTTAGGTGCAAAGTGACTTTGGAAATGCCTGTCTCCAGCAGGGAAAAAAAAAAAAACCAAAACGAAAAAGAAGAGAAAAAGAGCTTGTGTTTGTTTGCGGAGACTGGGTGGGGGACAGGACAGCGAAGTGATGCGGGAGACCTCGTGGGGAGGAGGGCGAGCAAAACGGGAGGATGTAAAAAAAGAGCAAAGGACTTTTGTGAGCTTTTTGGCAGATACTGGAGCAGGTGGAATGCAGAGTGTTTACACAGTTCATATTTCAATATACTAAGAAAACACGGGGAGTCAGGCTCTAAGCTGTTATTAAGCTCCCCTCCCCTCCCGCCCCAACCACTTCTTTAAAATCTGCCTTCAGATCTCGAATGAAACTGCTCTCTGCTGGACTGATGGCGTTGGGGCAGCGACTGTGCCACCAGCTGAGAAAACAAATTTGAGAAAGAGAGTGTGCGCTCAGGTTAACAAGCCCTGGGGAAGCGAGTCCCCCTCCCTACTTTCCCTGTTCTCACCTCCTATTCCCCAAAGCCCCTGGAAATAGCACGCTTTGGTAGGAGAAGCTGTTCGGCATCGAATGGCGGACGGGCTTCAGAGCAGCAAGCGGGGAGGAGAGGGGAGATTTACAATGTTCCAGTTTTGACTTTTTGCATAATGAAAACCAGAGGTCTAATAAAATACAGCAGCAGTGACACTGCAACGGGGGAAAAAAAGGAAAACAAACTTTTAGGATAAAATAAACACTGTGTACTCAAGTAAGGAGTCTATCTCTATATCTATGGATACAGACATAAACACACTCTCCTCTACTAATTCAAACTAAGAAGATTAAGTCCAGGTAAACTGAACACAAGACAGGTAGGAGCATTTCCTGTTAGCAAATCAGCCCTCAGTGAACTAGCCCAGAAAAGCAACTTTGGCCACAGGACTGTACGAGTGGCCTAAAAGTGTTTTCATGCCTTTTTGCCACTCATCCGTGATCTGACACTGGTTATTCAGAAAAGGGCCAAAAATATATTTTTGAAAAGCTCTTGGTTCATTCAGAATTATATTGGCAGGGGGATTATTGCATTTACACCTTTATTACTTTTTAGGGAGAACCTTTTCTTTGCAGGGCTGGAGCAGGGGAAATAACAGAGCACATCTGAATACCTCAGTGGGATGGTTTACATACTGTGAGATGAAAATGACATTGTCCAATAATTTCTATCATTGATATACATAGTTCTTCTCATCTTTAAAGCAATGTGGAAACATTATGATCGGGACATATCAGCCAGTTAGAGGAGCTGGCAGACCTGTGCAGCACACAGAGCAGCTTGCATCCTTCAGAGCTCCTGCGCAGTGTATTCACTTTGGGATGCAAAACTAAAAATTCTCAATGGTTGTGAGTGTTGGGCAAAACTTATGGTGGAAAGAAAGGAGTCGTGGCCTGCGCTCTCTGCCCCTTCCAGTTGTTCTGGGAAGTTCACGTTCTCAGTTTAATTCACAGGTTGGTTTCATTCTCAATCTGTGATCCTGGGAAAATCATTTAACTTCTTTGACTTCTCCAGTTACTCATCCATAAAACAGATAGTTTTATTTGAGCTGTGAAGCTCAAGCAGAATATCTACTTGAAATTTTTACAGGAAAAGTAGTATAAAGGAAAAAAAATTGCCTGAACAGCAGTAGCAGCAAGACATACTTGAAAATCACAGCGGGCTTCTTTGAAATGCATTTGTTAATTCTATGCTATTTACTTGGGGTTTGGAACAACACATCCTTTGACCACATGCCATATTATTAATGATATATTCACTAATAAAGTCGCAGTGTCCTGATGACAATGAAATACAACATTTGAAATTCAATAACTGTATCCCGCATCCTGTTCAAGGACCATGGGCAGCCAGGCTGACTGGCTTGCTGAGCTCCTGCTCTTAGACCACGTTTGGCTGATGCAAGTTCAGCTGAAGAGCGCTAGCGCTGACTTTGGGTGTCCCAATATAATCTCCTGTATTTGAGAGCAAGACTTGCCATCCGTGCATTTATCATGGCTTCATGACTTCTGGCCAGCACATTGAAGAAGATGTACTGCACTCTGCCTAATTCAGAACATACTTTGGAACAGCAGCGAGCGCTTAATGGACAGACTCAGAACTCCTCGGGCTGAAAAACAGATTCCCCTGATTCCTCCTCCCCCTCCTCCCACTTCTCTCCTCGAGGAATTTAATACAAAATATCATCTGTGGACCAGAGGCAGTAAAACTGTTAGGGAACACACAGCCATAGAATGAAAATCCAAATTTGTGTTACTAGATACCGTTCTTCGTTCACCGCCCAGACAACTAACTGAGCTGATGCCTTGCTGTCCTGAGCCGTGTGTAGGTCCTGGCCCCTCACTGGGACTCCCTGTCACCCCTGTAAAGCCAAAACTGGGAGCCGGTATCTGCGAGCTCTACCTCAGGAGCTAGGAAAGCCGCGAAGTGAGCTGATCCCGGGTCCCCTTCGTGCGATCACCTCAAATACAACAGCACCCTCCACTGTCTGCTCGGGGTAGAGAGAAGCCTGCCCGGCTAATTCCCTCTGACAAGATGATAAAACCCAGCCAGCGGAGATCAGTCTAATTATGACAGATTATCCAGCTGTTTGAAGAACAAAAATTAATATAGATGATGGTAAGTAAGTGATTGGAATGCCGCCATTCGTTTGAAAAAAATTATAAAAGGGAACGACACTTCAAAAAATGCAACCCACTTCGGAGCAAAATTAAAGATGAAATCATAATTAGTCTACTGTGTATATTCTACTATGATATCATTCCAAAGAATGTAAAATTCTTTATGGTTAGTATTTTTCCCTTATGCTGTTATTTGAAGATACTTTTTCAGTCTCAAGGAAATACAAGTCAGATGTGCTTTCTCACAGTAAACCTCAGCCATTTTAAGTTAGAGTGGCTTATAGCCAGAGAGCTATACACATTTATGAGTCACAGCTCCTTTCAGTCACAAATGCAGGACACTAAACATGACCACCAGCTACTATTTCTGGGTTAGGAGGCCTTTCTGGAACAACAGTGGCAGGAATATTTGACAAAAAGGCACTGTAAAAATAGACTGGTTTACTCAATTTGTTCTTTCCCTCCCATACTTTTTTTTTTTACTTCTTTTTGTTTCAAATATGTTTCTTCTCCTTAAAGCACTCGTGACTGAGCTGAGTTTGCCATTAGCATTCACTGGTGTAAACAGAATTGCCACTGATAGAGAGTCACCTGGTTAGCAGGGAATGAGGTGCATGTAGCAAAAATGTTTGCAGAGGGCAGGAGAATGACAGGCAGTCAACGTAGCTGGGAGAAGAGGGAAATAGTGGAGACCATGAGGTCCACGAGTAAAGAGCAGGTTCCTCCTCCAGCTCTGTGGACATTCCCTTATCGCCTCCTGTCAGACCCGGAAGCTCTCCTTTTGGTTGTGATTTCTGCTGCACTGCAACCACACGCCCCAATTCTTTTTCCACACATACTGCAAACACACAGTATCTCAGCAGATTCTCAGTCTGTGTGGCCAAGGAGTGGGAGCATAACACAAGTATCACAGATCTGCCTGAACACCCTCAGAAATTCCCTGATTTCCATCACAGAGCATCAGTTCCCAGCAAGGCAAACGCCTCTCACTGGGAAGGTTTCCCAGTACCAAAATCAGGGAAATACAGGGAAAAGTTTCTGTACTGCCACATCTGGACAATTGGTGCAGAGCTCAAATTAAAAAAGATCTTCCTGACTTACTACCTTTTTTTTTTCTTTCCATACTAGCACTGGTGGAGCTGGTAACAGGACAATGAAGAGGTAAAAAGGAGGGATTTGGGTGTCAAAAGCAGGGCTTTAGGTAGAGGTGGCAGATGAGGCAAAAGGAAGGGTCCAGTGGGCACAAAGAAAAGGAGGAGGAAGATGAGGCAGTAGTAGTGAGGTTTACTCCAAGAGCTTTGGACCAACCCTCCCAACAGCAGAGAGGAGTGAACTTCTTTGAGGAGTGGATGCTTTGCTTGGGGGCTCTTGGCTCCAAAAGTCATACCAGCAGCTCCTTACAGCTGAGCCAGTGCTGTGGTCGCAGACCTCGGGAAGGACTCCAGGAACAATTTCAGCTCTTTGCAAAGCAGAGCAAGAGACAAGGTATGCTTAGGGTTTATGGAAGGGTAACAGCTCTTTGACAGCCTTCCAGGAAAAGACCTGGAAGGGAACGGATGATGCCATGGCTTGATGATCACCCATCTTAGTCCACAGGTCTGGGTCTGGGGCAGGAGCAGCATAACTGTGGCAATCTCCAAGGATGCAGAGGGACACCGGACAGCAGGGGTGTGGGGCTGTGAGGGAAGAGCCAAGAAACTAAAGACACAGTGGTCCCCCCTATTCGCCTTCATGAAGTCATGCTTGACCTGTGCAGTAGCCATCGGTACACTGGAACATGCTGCAGAGACACTGGGGCTGCTTTAGAGATGGATAGATCTTTAGCTGCAGCAACGTATGGCTTGGTATGGTCACTTTGTACCAGTGGGGTCAGAAAAGGAGAGGACTCTGTTGTGACAGAGCTAGGTTCCTACTGATACCAAAAAGAAACAGGGCATCTCTGTACCAAACCACACTGTTCACTCTTTATCTAGATTTCAGGACTGTGGCTTAAATGTTTATCATATACCTTATTTCTAATTAGAATTGAAATTATCAAAGGCAGTAAACTACCAAAGGGAGTCCTGCCCATGGAAAGCAGGAGAGAGCTGGGAATACAGTTCTCTAAGCTCCTTCCAAAACTGTCAGCAAAAAAATAAAGTATCCCATTTAATATTCTAGAAGCTTTTAACAAAAACACACATAGCACATCCAAAATTTACTTCCTGCTGCACAAAAAGCAAAATATAGAATAAAGAAAACCCCAGGCTCAGTCTGAATTTTCAAAATGCCATTGTGCAAGTCTTTGGCAAGATTTATCCAGCTCAGGTCACCCACATTCAAGAATGAATTTATTCAGACCAGGACAGTTGTGGAAGACTTCAGGGTTAGGGTAAGAAAAGCCCGTCTTTCTGGATGAGACCAAAAGAGCCTGTCTTGTTTAGTCTAGCAAAAAAAAAGGTTGAAAGGTATTCACTTTTTATAAATATATCAAGGCAGTAGACACCAGGAGGGTTGACGAGTTATTTAAGCTAAAGAATGATGTTGCCAGAAAAACAAATAGCAATAGGCTGGCCCTGAATACATTCCCACTGGAAATTATTACAAGTTTTCTAGCAGAAAGGGCAGAAAATTTCTGGTAAAACATTAGTAGTAGTTGAAATGTGAAGCTCGATCAGTTTACGAAAGGGTTTATATGACATAATTGCCTGCATTAACAGGGGACTGAGTCAAAGATGACTGCTCAGGAGGTCCTTCCCAACCCAGACTCCTCAGCTGGCTGGTCATTTGGATGCCTTCCTTGTTGGGCTTTCACACTCAGATCTGCTGGAAGGATATGGTTTCCAGAAAGTGTGGAGCCTTTCTGAGTATTTTGCCTGGGTCAACCTTAAAGACACAACAAAAAAAGTCGACACCATGACTTAAAAATACCTAATTTTTCACACACACACACCCCGCCCCCAAAAAAAAAACTTTTCTTGAGAGCTATTTGATCACAAACTCAGGATCAGCATTCTTGGATAGACATTGGCTTGAAAGGGGAGTACCTGATACACTATTTGGTTAGATCCTGACTTGTTAACAGTAATGTGTTCTGGTGCTCATGCCCTAAGGCTAATTTAATTGTTCATCACTGTTTATTAACACCTATTTCTGCCAGATACTATCTGATGGAAAGGGTAGTAATGAAACACTCCATTGCCTTGAGGAATCTGATAGGAGTCATTCCACTGGATGAAGCAAGAGGACGCATTACAGAAGTATATAGGTAGATCACAACAGTCTGTGTCAAATCCATGTTTCCCCTGGACTACACTACCCAAAACCTAAGAGAAGACAGCAAGTCGCCTAACTGTTTACAGACACTTGAGTGTGTGCACACTTCATACACTGTGATTACTACACAGATAATTACAAAAAACAATACAGGCAATCTTGGCAGCAGTTAGTGGTCCACTAGCATCTGCTGCCCTATAATACTGAATTATTTTCCATTTCTAAAGGAGCTTTGAAACCGTTTCATTATAAAACTGTATACATACATAGCTGCCTCCAAGCTATTTCATTCTTCTGGCTTTTTTTGAGATTCATTACGCAGCTTCCATCAGTAATTTGATTTACTAAACGATGGATTGGTATCTGGGCAAGGCTGAAGAAAGGTACAGCTGTGAGTCCCAGCTTGGAACTGTATGCAGCTTGCAGACATGCCTGTATCACAAGACTACTGTTTGTAGCAGTGCAAGTAAGCAGACTAAAGAATGCATTAACTATTCCTGGCATTTAGACATTAAGGTGATGAAGACTGCATTAATGCAAAACCACACACATGCACATTATCTAAACAGACAGGTCAATATGAGAAAAAAATGACTGTCACTCATGTCCCTGATAATTTATGTAGAATCCAGTATGAAAACCAGAGAAAAGAAACACATTTCCAGAAGCTGAGACTGTCATTGCAGAACTATCACTATGTATTGACTCAGTTACACTGTAAAACTGAGGCCATTCATAGTTGCTGAAGAAACATCAACGAAACATCAGTTGACTGTGGCTCACATTCTCCTGCCAGCAAATGCATGCTGTTGGACATGCTACAACGTGAGAGTCTTCCTATTTTATGCTTAATTCAAGGTAACTGAACAAAAGGGAAAAGTACATAAGGGAAGCTTATTTCTTTCAGAATGCTTTTCAGGCATTGCAGCTCCTGCTTGTTTTATGTCTACACTGAGGTCAAGTTAGTGTGGACTAGCATCGAGCACTGTTTAACAGAACGCCTGAACTAGATGAAAAGCTTCAAGCCTGACATTCCTACACATTGAATTAATGGAATTTGAGAGAGAACATGGCAACCGAGGTCATCCATTGATAAGAGATACTTTCTTTTGTTTCTAAAAACAAGAAGTTTGACATAGCTTTCTGAATACCACAAATATTGTTAGGTTTTCCCCCCCAAACCAGCAGTAATGAAAAATGGTTTACAAAGTAAGGCATCTGTGGTCGAATCAATGAATATCCCAACTGTTTGCAAGAACTGTATCAATCTGAACAATATAAGTCTTCTACCTATATTGGAGAGACCTTTACATTCAAGAAAGAAGTTCCCCCCCTGTGAACATTCATCTTTAAACTGGTTGCAGCATTAATTCAGACAGGAAAGCAAGTGGTGAAGGCTGCCTATTAACTACAGGCAGTCTGGTAGTTACAAGGCACTGGAGACTTTTAGTAGGTTATAAGGCCCTGCAGTCAATAAAGTATAGGCGTGTTTTTCACCAGTACTGTGCAGTTGATTCGCTCACTAAAAAGCATGTATGCAAAAATAGCATTAATTTTCAGCTATCACTTAGCACATTTGTCTGGAACAAAGCAAGGTGAAAAAGCATTTCCAACCGGAACATATAAATATTTGGGGAATTTATTTTCTGCTTATAGTATTGCTTTTGAAATGGAATTAGGATCCAATCTAAGATCAACAAGGATAGGATAATGAAATAAAAATATTTGTACCAGCCTGAAAATTCTCTGGGCAGGTGATATTCCCAGGGGACCTGTTTAGGTGTTTTTTATAACTTTCAGAAAAGCAAACAGCTATCTCTCAAGTGACAGCTGCATTGTTTTACAAAGTTTCTGCCCCAATGACTTAAGGCACAGTAACCTGGTGGTTGCTGTGGCTCTCTCTTGTGTCGACACGATGTTATCTGCTCTGTTGTTATCATGCTGTCTCTTTAAAAACTAAAAGTGAATCCAAGCAGAAGAGTGGGGTTGGTTTTTTCCCATGTATGGGAAAGAAAATATCAAAATAAACTACATGCAGAATAAAAAAAAAACAACCAAACAACAAAACATCAATCCCCAAGATGTATGCAGCATGTGTAAATGAGCCATAGCTTCAACTGGTCATTTTGAAGGTCTTCCTCCATGGTCTATATTTAAAGTATCAGTCCTACTCTGGTGAAGATTTTTGAATCAGATGAGCTGCTAAAATGCAACTCATCTGGGCCCTGTGGCACGTCTGTTCACTACATTTTGAAGGCAAGATAAAATGTCTCAATCACCCTAAAGGATTTTACTTGCTGTCAAGTCAACATTTATGCCCATGGGAGAACTGACGAAATGGTCTTAGCTGAAGCCCTGTGCACAGCCAGTGGATCCAAAGAGTTCATGCTTGTATTAATGCTGTCCTTTCCAACCCCTCACTTACCAGGTCCCTCCTCACCTGCCAAAATATGCAAACATTCAGCAGAACAATAAATTTGCACTTTTCAGTCCTGAGAGATATTCCATAAGTCCAAAACTGCATCATTCACTTGGAAAATTGTAACCAAAGAAAAGTTTGCATCCAGAAACAAAAATCAGATCACACAAAACCCAAACTATGCCTGAAGTTTTACAGAGAGGTTGGATTTATTCAGGCTCATGCCAGGCTTGTTTAAAGCAGTGAAACTCCACTTCCTTGTTAAAAAACAAAACAAAACAAAACAAAAAAACTCAACAAAATAATTTGGCAAGTATCTGCTAAAACTGACTTCCTCTTACATATATTATGCTAGTTTCCTCAGATTGGTGGCTCAAACCAGATCAAAGCACAAATCAAGGTAGTCACTGACCTAGGCTATGCTCCAGATACAATTTCTCTTGGCTGTTTTGCCCGACCGTGGACTTGTCCCTTCTTTTGTCTCTTAACACATCTCAGATTTAACATGAACAGGCAGTGGGGTCATGTTCCCTGCGGTCTGCAGACCTAACATCAGCCATCAGCTCCATTTCTTCACATTTCATTTATTGCTTTCCTTGGTTATGGCTTCCATAAAATTTAGGAAAAAATGGTTTTAAAGTAAGTTAAAAAAAGGGGCAATTTGATTTCAGCTCTCACCCAGGTGTGGGTATGTGGAATCAAAGTACCTGGTGCTTCCCAGAGCACGAGACCCAAGGCTCATCCTTTATGATGATGGCTTTTGTTCCTTCTCTTCAGTAAAAGATACTGACTGAACAATGATCATAGTCCTCAGTTTGTGAAATCTGAGGAAGCTTATGGTCTTTCCAATCTCTCTTGTGGAAAATTCAGGACCACACACTCAGTTTAACCTTTTTTTTACTAGGTCATTTCTTTCCCCCATGGTCTTTTATAAACCTTGTAGCTGACCACATAAAGACAAGGTGATGCAGCAGAGTTCTTGTAATTGGAAGTGTTATGGAACAGATTTAAGGCTGCCTTGATGATGGAGAGAGCCACAGCCTTGCAGCTGAAGGCCAAGTTCAGAGCCAGTATTGGCACAGGGGTTTGCCCTGACTGCTTTAGAGCCATGCTCACTTTCTGAATTTGGCCCAGAGTCTCTTTGGCTAAGGAGTCAAACAATGAGCAAAAAAACAGTGGTTATGAAACTGCACAGTTATTACAGCCTTTAAGAACTCAGCTTGTAACATGTTAGAGTTGTAACAAAAAAAAAAAGAATTTGCAATCTTTGCCTAAATTACTTCACTTGTTTGACAGCTGATTCCTATTAAGGCTTTGTATGGATCATACCAGTAATCTTGATAAACCTCTGATAAGGTGTCCAGATGTCCTGGTTTTGCCAGTTTCTAATTAGCAGTCCTGGGGTCCTGTCAATTTAAGTTGGTGTTTGCTGCCCAGGGCCATAAAGTGAAAAGTTCTCTGCATCTGATGTCAATTCTTCAAAGAAGGACCCCCTCCTTACCATTGGATATTGAGTCCCAGTTGGAGAGACTGCAAATTTGATCAGCCTAACAGAAATTACAGGCAAGCCTGGAAACAATATTCTCATGTGTATGTCCTAAGAAAGTGCCATTCTTCCTCCACACTTCGCCTGTGCCTATGGCCAGACATGCCCCCAACTTTCCTAGGGGGAGACAGGGCTGCTTCTTGCCCTGTGTCCTGCACAGACAAAATCCCATGCCGCCTCTTCCTATGACCTGCCAAGGTTTGTGTCTTAAATATGACCAAAGGAGAAAAAAACACCAACAAACTAAATCTTGGGTAGATAGGGCTCATTTCCTCACAGGAATACATGGGCAGCTGGAAACAAACGTGAATGGAGAAGTAAACCATTGTTTGTGAGGCTCTTCTTAAAGCCTGTTGTCCAGAGAGAGTCTAAGTGACTTGTTGCTGAACTTCTGCTCTAGGGATGGGGTTTTCTAGTGTAGGACAGGAAGCACAAGTCACCTTCAAGGACCTTGTGATTTAGAGAAGCTTGGGGGTCTATATCTAGGCACACCACTGCCTCTTTTTGGCAATATAACAAGCAAAGGAAACATGCAGCTAGAGAAGATTCCACCAGAGGAGAAAAAACCCTCCAGTATCTCAAGTGAAAGAAACTGGTAGCTGATTTCCTCTCCCATCCCTACTACTGCTTCAGTAATGAGGCACATTGCCTGCTGCTAAGAGCATACACCACAGGGACAAAAACCTCTCCACTTTTGTCTTGCTGAAAGACATCCACTGGGAGGAGGCGGAGGTCGAGGGGGGGAGTCAAGCATTTAAAAAGTGAAAACCTGAAGGGCAGGAAGAGCAAGTAGTAGCTGTCCAGATAATTAATCTGATTAGTTCTTCAACAATGTGTGTCACAGCATTTCACTCCCTCCCTAAAAATATTGTTCATTTATACCAAGCAGGCTGAAGCAACACCAGCCACTTCCCTGCCTACAGGGATCTCAGGATGACACCCTCTAAAAAATGGAACCATTTAAGTTTAAAATTGCCAGGCCAGATAATCCAGTTTAAAGACCGAAATGAAAAATGCAGTTCATGTTCCACCTTTCAGACAAATACTGGGAAAGGGAATTGTGTGTGACAGTTCTGGCAGCAAATTCAGCCAGATCCTCCTTTGCTCCAAATGCCCTTAGATCCTGTAAAAACCTTATCCTTTTCTTCTGTAGCTCCAAAGGATTAGACATCAAGAACAAGCAGAGTAGGAGTTACTGAGGTGGGAGGCAATCTAAATGTTGCCATAGCGGTTAAAACTTCAAGTTTAGCTTAAGACATTGAGATTTCTTATAGCTTCTATATTAAGATAATTAGAACGCAGTAGATACAATCTTTCATGGTGCACAACAGTGTAACATTTCTGTTTTAGTGTCACCATTTGCTCGTCCTCTAGTACCGTTAGTTTTTATCTCTTTTCTCCTGCCATTGTGTGTGCATGCACAGTGGAGTTGCAAATTACAGGGCTGCTAGAGTCTTCAGAAAATCTAAAAGCAGCTACAGAATCATATAAATATCATCTCAGGTGCTGCCTTTTCATCCATACTCAGGAAAAGAGAGCTTTTGCTGACAATCTCCTTGTGTTTTCCATGGTAGGGGAAGGCGTGACCCCAGGAATCTGCCAGAGCCACTCCACTGCCACCTTCTCCACCCTCTTTCCACTTTCCTCCTGGTTGCAGGAGAAAAGCAGAGATGCTAGAGAGCTCAGAGTCACCGCTGAGATTATCAAGGGCCGACCCACAAAAGATGTCTCAACCAAGCCCTTAACAAGGGTATTGAACCGTCACGCTGAGAGGTAAATCCGGGAGCAAGGAAAGCCGCCCTCTGAGCCCCTGCGAGAGGAAAGCCGCCACGGTGGCGTCCCGCAGGCACCGGCTGCTGCCGAAAGCACAGGCGCAGAGCGAGATACAGACGCGCTCAGCTCAGGGCTTTGGTATGCTTCCCCGGCAGACCGGAGTTGTCCCTGTTTAGTTTCAGTGAAAACTTGTCCAGCCGACTCCACAGAGGAGAGCCTTCAGTACGAAATGCAGCTTGCCAGGAAAGTTAGCCGGTCACGTGAAGTCTCAGAAGGAAAAGGAGGAACCCTATTTGTCAGAATTATAAACTGGTAAAATTGGAACCTTGCCTCTCAAATAATATTAGTGGTAAATAAAATGCAGCTTTTCAATGAGCAGGCAGGTTAAGCAAAAAATAAAACAATTAAAGTCAAACTTCTGGATGTCTGTCCCATCACCAGCTCTATGAAATGTGTTGATGTGGGAAGCAGAAGCCCTGCTTTGTTGAGATGCAGTTTTTCACTCAGTGCCCCCTAGACTGTATTACATCCTTTATGTACGCTTTGCCCGGTATCAAGCTGTCTGCAAGCTTTGCATTCGTGTTTTCTTTCTGTGCAGTGAACTATGGTAGTTCACACCACAAAAGGCTATTGTTGGATGTGTTAGAAAAAGCAGGATTTATAGGCTGTACCTTTTGTTTCTTTCGACAGATAAACGCTAATACCAGAATTATAGCATGAGCTCTTAAAGTCCAATAATTAAAAACAAAGGTTAGTCCCTATGGCGAGAAGTACTAAGGTCTGCAAGATGTCCTTCAAATTGAAACCAACTGTGTAACTCACAAATAATAGGGATACAAATTAACTATATGTGATCATCCACTTCTGTTTATCCAAAACATATTCTTTTCTTGTGGATTTTGTATACGTTGCATTTACAGTGTGAACGAGCCACACATACCTAGTGTTTATCATCCAGTGTTTCACATGGAGAAAATGGCAATTAACGTTTTGGTTTAAATTAAAGAAAATCTTCCCTCCTTTCCACAACCCAGTGCCTGCTTTGACTCTTATGACAACTACAGTTGCTTACCTTAGAGCAAAGCAGAAAGAAACATCTATAAAATGCAGTACTTCTCTCCAAAAATGTGATACCCAGTGAAAAGGAGCTGCAAAAAATCATTAATGCAATACTGGAAAAAAATAAATCATGGAAAGACTAAAACATGTATGTCAAAGTTTGACTACTGAACTAACTGCTTTTGATGTACACATCAAACAAGCCCCTAAGAAAATTTCTTGCACTTCCTGATTTCAATGACATGTGAAATAAAATTTTTCTGGTCATTTCCAAAGACATAATTTGTAATTTTAACAAAACACTAAGGAACATCCCAGCCCCTGGATAGACCAACTTTTACTATGCTATTGATTTTCAAAAAAAAAAAGACAAGTTGCTCTTATGGTACATTGGTATTTTTACATCAGACCCTTGATGGAGTCGGGGAGTGGAGAGCAACAGCAGTTACCAAGGAAAGCTAAACAGAACCCACGCAGGATCAATAAGCCTTCTGCAGAGCTCGTGAGCATTTGAGTTTGAACTGGGCTGCATTCTTGTTGATTTTTATCTTGGCTGAACCCCCTCCCTAGCGTCTCCAGTCTGCAGCATGGCATGGCGCACATACCAGGACAGTCCAGTGCCTTGGCAGAGAATTCCACCGCTGGCAGCTGGAGCTCAAACCCTGGCCAAGATCAAAAGGAAGCGTGATGGTGGTGGTCTAGACCTATGCCCCACAGGAACTCTGTCCACGTCATTCGCCCACAAGCACATACAGCCCCCACCACACGCATGTGGAAGCCAGGGCTTCGGAGAGTCCCCGGCTGCTTCCCACAACACTGGAGCAGTGGGGCTGCTGTCGGTCAGGGTGGCGTGGCGTTAGCAGAGCTGTGTGGGAGGCTGGCACAGTCCCTGCTGACACCCTGCCTGGTTCCGAGCAAGTCTGCGAGCCCCTCCTTTTCACTAGCATTGCTCTGCCATGGAAGATTTCACCATAACAAAATATTTTGGCAAAGTCCTCCAGAAAGGTCCCCAGTCCCTTTAGCGATGACGGGGAAATCGTGCGGAGGAGGTTCTCACCCAAGCGCCAGGAGCTGAGCTGCAGAGTGCAGGGGGATGGCTGCGAACAGGGAGCACTGGGCAGAGAAAGCCCTCCCATCTATTAGCACTTCTGACCGATCCAGCTCATTCCCAAGGAGTCTTTCCCAGGGAAACACACTTAACACGCTCGTACATACACACATCGGCGCTTCGCCGATCCCTGTCTGCTAACAGCAAAATAAACATGGCTGGTCGGCTAGGCCAACAGGGGTGGACTGAGAGCTGCCGTCATGTAGCTCCTGCAAAAGCACGTCCCACTGCTGAGGGAATCAGACATCCCAGCTAACATCCTTAACATCCCCTCGCCCACTTCTTTCCCACCCCTTCCTCTTCCCCCTCCCCCACATTTTTTTTATTGACCCTTTTCCTTAAATACCCGGGGCTTCTCCTTTGGTCTGACTTCCCTCAGGAGCGCTACCAGCCCCATCTCCTTTATGAACTACTGGACCTTGGCATCCCTCCAGCACTGCAGAGTTAAGAAAGACATTTTCTATTCAGCAGTTCTGACTCCATCACATATGTCTCTGTAGAGTAGGTCAGAAGGCAAAGCCTGCAGAGTGCAATAATATTTGTACTGCTGTCTAATCCTAGAGGAAAATTCGTAGGAGGGAAGCCGAACCAGTTAAGAGAATGCCAAGTACCTCCAAACCGCAGGGCTCTGCAATAAAAACGGGAACAAAGAGAGATGGCTCTAACAATACCCACAGTGTTTCTTAATCTAATTATATTTTTACTCTCAAGTTTATCATCATAAGAAATGTCCCTCACTGGTTTTTGTTATCTTTTCCTCTTTCATAGGTAAAGTTGCTCACCTGGTTAAACAGAAAGCTGCTAGTAAAACAGTCCAAATATATAACAGACACATAAGCATATCTTGAGAAATGATTGCTAGAGACATAAAATTTGATTTTTTTTTCCTCCCCATAGTTCTGTTCTTTTCTTCCTCCTGTAGTGAAAATGCACCCCTCTCAGAAACGTCCCTGTTTTCTCTTGGACTGAGGCTTGGTGGTCCTGCTTCAGGCTTGAATTATACCATCACAGAAAGCATTTAAACTTACATTTTTATGAGACAAGTATACTACAAAGGAGAGCTCTTCCTTGCTCCATGGAAGAAGCTTCACCCTTTCTAACACACAGAGTGAGGAGACTTAACAACACAGCTCACTTATCTATTAGAAATATTTCAGTTGACAAACTGTGCTTTATTTCAAAGAAGAGAAACGAGCCCCAACCATCAACAACTCTACTACTACCTGTGGTTTTCTGTCCTTCCATATGAAACACTAAAAAAAAAACAACCTTCCTAATTCTTTCCAGGAGGACAAAATTATCACCTCTAAGTAACAAAGGTCCTGAGTTAAAACTATAACTTTAATTTCATTAGTTTAAGAGAAGAGAAACATGCAAGAAAGAATCAGTATAAAATATAAAACAATCTGTCTTGTGAGAAATTTCTGTAATCACTGTGAAAATCCTTGCAACAAGGTATTAGGAGGTAAGGAGGTAATACCTCCTCCATTTAGAATCAGTAAGCATACATGACCTTGACTGTTGTCCTTCCATTGCCCTTCCTTGTAAAAAGCAGTCAGAAATGCTGAAATGACACCTCCTAATTCTTCTCATTTCCTCTGTAGAATTCTTCTTTCAGTCAATCTGAGTAAATCTTTAGTCACCTTTCTTCCCTCAAAACCAGTGTGTGGTTTCCTATTTTCAATGGTTCTGATTAAGTGAAATACCCCATGATCAGCTCAGCTGCCCAAACATCTGCCTTTTGAGATGCCATCAGGCATCTCACTTAGCTTCCTGCTTCTGGAGGTCTCAGCCACACTTTGGACTTGTGTAGTTGCATAAACTCTCTAATGCAGTCAGTGGGGTCAAAACCACTTGGGAGACATCACCACTCCTGAACTATTGAAAATAGATCCTGTACCCCTGGCTACCAATATCTCCACAATCACACACCACCATTCAAGAAAGGATAGCCTTGGCATGGTCACAGATCTCTCAGGCTTTGCAGACACAATGGCCTAAATACCTGTGTATTTCATCTTTGCCTTTAAAAATGATGAGAGGGCTACCCTTGGGTTACCTTTTGGGTCTTTTTTTATTATACATAGCATTATGGAACAAGACAGAGGCCAGTTTTCAAGGTGGATACTGAACACTTGCAGTGGAAGTGGCAAGAATCATTAAGGTAATCATTTGGAGGACCAGCTCAACCCATTCCAGAGAAGAGTACTTTATTTCTGAAATGGGGAGACATTAAAAATAATTTTTCCTTCATGTTTGGGTAATTCCAAGTGTGGTTTAAGACACACAAAATAGGAGCAGGGAGAACAATGTTATATAAATCAAATTAAAACATCTTTCCTCCCCAATTTGTCTTTAATGAAATGCTTTAATGATCTCAAAATTTCTGAGGAATATGCCAGCATCCTCATCCTGTCATTAAAACATGCTTCTGTTCTGCAAAGAAAAAGTACCAAGACATGAACAGTATGAGGGGTAAGAATGTGCAAAAGAAAGTGGGAGGCAGAATTGCCACAACCTGTTAATCAAAAAAATGAGGAATGAAAAAACAGACTTATCATCTCTCTACTGCGGTTAAAAATCTGGACATGCAGATCTGAGACTGTATTACACTAGTGTCTGTGATCATCTGGAGGAGTCATGTACCAAGCTAGATGGTCCATGAGGATGCAATACAGGAAGAAACAGTTTGGTCTGAAAGTAATATGCAAAATAGACCTGTGGTGAAATAGATTAATTTTTTTTTTTTTTTTGAGAATGGAAGTGAAAAGTAATCACATCACTGAAGAAGTAAACCATTTGTAACTAATTCACTTGCTTCTTTTTTCAAACGAATCTATGAAAACTAGAGGCAAAATTTCCTCTCCTGCCAGTTCTGAGAAAGTTTGTTTTTCAAGAAAAAGAAAGAAAAAAAAAGGAAAATAGCACAGTAAAGATGATTTTTCATGAAAGACGGGGATTAGCATGCGATGTCTTAACACCCATTTGTAACATTATTTGCATCCAAACGCAGATTCATCTTTTATAAGCCCTTATTCTACTTTTATTGATCCTGGCAGGTTATGTGATATGAGACGTGCTGCCCCAGCCTGACAGATGAGGTTGAAAGGCTTTCTACTGCTTGAAGATAAATCAAAATGGTAAATGTAAAACCTGTGGTGGAGAGAAATAAGAAAGATTTGCTTGTGGCTAGATACAGATCCAAAGCAGGTTTCATACCTGCCCCACTACAGCATTTGTTCCCCAGCAGCATTCATGCTCTCCAGGATTGCCCTTCCTTTTCACTTGTTGACAATTTCATTAGAGACCTTTGACTACATTCCAGGGGAAAACCGATGGCTCAAAGCTCTTTTAGTCTTGGTCAGATCTCTCCCAACAAGAAGAAAAAAAAATAAATCTGTTGTTCTTTTCAAGCCAGATGGAGAAGGTTGCTCCCTGCTGCCTCCCTGACCTGGACCAGGAAAGCCCTGTTGCAGGTGCCTTCTCTGAAGCAGCATTCCACACAGCTCATGGGATGCCAGCACAGCCAAAATAGCACACAGAATGTATTACAAAACAAGAAATATACACGTGAGGGTGGAGGGAAGCTGTTGCAGTGCTGAAACCCAGGCAAAAGTCAGAGCACTGCCCTTCTATTCTACCTTGGATCAAGCCAGACTTTGAGGGCTGCAGTCTGCTCCGTTATGGCTGCATAGAGAATTTTAACTTGAGTTTTGGTCTGATTCCAGGCAAGATGAATGAGGCTAATTATTGACAGGTTTTTGCAGTACTTTTTGTTCAAGTACACATTTATGTCACAAGTCACCTGGGTCTTCTCAACTGATTCGATTTTCATGATGTTCTGATTAAATATTAAGAAAGCCTGGTAGATATATATGGTTTGAGTTTCCAAAGATGCTCTGTTTCTCACAAAAAAATTACCCATAAAGCTAGAATAAACACAAAAGGAATAGCAGGCAAGAGAAAAGAGTAATCTTTGAACTAGGAATTACAATACACTGCAATCAAACACAGCATGGGATGATTTAACGAGGTTTTCAGATGTGCTAGAGTGGCTGCACTTTGGAAAGTCCTTGCTATTTTTAGTAACCTGCTAGAACATCAGTATCACCACATAGGCTAGCACATTCTTTCGAGAATAAACTTGTTTCCTACAGGTTTCAGAAAGATCTTTTCCTCCTGAGTGGTGCATCACATGAGGGGCTGGAGTATTTTACCAGCTCTGCAACGGGATGTCAAGTAATAGTTCTTTGCTGAGTCACTTCAGAGGGTCACGCAGGAGTGCTCTGCTAATTTCTGTGATCTCATTAGCTCTTCCACTTTGCAAGCATCTTGTTCCCCCCCCAAAAAAAAAAAAAAGTATATGCAGTCTGATTGTTACCCCATTCCAGTGGCCTGTATTTTAATCACTGCTCCGTTCCTAGTTGTTCTGTGATGGGATCAGGCATAAAACAAATCTGCTCCTGATTCTTCCTGTCAACAAATGAACTAAAGGCCATAAACTATCCTCTTCCTAATCTACTATTTCAGCATATTAGCTAACATAAACCTGTTCCAGTGACCCATGTAATAGCCACACTGACATTTTATGCTTGGTTTCTCAGTCCCATATGTAAATGATTAAAAACTACAAGGGTTTTCTTTATACCAATCTATTAATAGCTTGGTGATTTTTTTGTTCAGTTTTTAGGGTAACGTATTTTCAGCTTGAAGTGCGGCGTGCATAGCAGTGGCTGGCGTCAGAAGCTGCTGCAATATACATTTCAATTTCCTTCAGCCAGCCACAGCAAGAAAATTGATGGCCTGTTCTCTGGGGCTCATGTGTTCCTCCTTGGCTGCTGTCTCCCACGCTGCTGGTGTATTACTCTGTTTTCACTGGAAAAGAATGCAGGACATTCAAGCTATTCCAAGCAGCATCCTTGATGTCTGGATTTCATGGGAATGTTTCACACCGCAGTTATTGCTAACTGTTAACTTTCATGCCTCGGACTGTTTTTTTTGGCAGCTCCCTCTGTTTTGCTAGCCGGACAGACGTAAGTCAAGGCAGCCTTCGCTGCAAACTCGAGATGCATCGCCGTCTATCATACTATTGCCAACTGAGACCCAGCTGATGGCACCCTGCTATGTGGAAAAAAGGAAGGAAAGAAAAAGAAAAAAAGACTTTAAAAATAAAAAAATCCATTTTTGCTCTGATCTTCAGGAAAGGATTTCAACTAATTCTATGGAATGACTTGGAATTTCAGCATCTTAGTGCAGTTAACAGGCATTTAAGCAGCAGCGTGTCCACATACAGGAGCAAGGAGACAGTGGCTGTGTCTAAGAAATTCTGACCCCCATCACGATCTTCTCCATGCTCTAAGGAAAGCTTTTTAAAGCAGTTCCTCTCTGAGGAGAGGCTTGGAGGAGATAGGGAGTCTGTAACACAAACCCCGCCATCTCTACCACTCACACATCTCCTCTGCCACTAGTGCCGTCTGCTGTCAGGAGGTCACAAGCCAGGCTGGGTCAACCATTCTTGACAGTCTTACAGCTGGCAGCATGTCAAAATATCCTCAAGACTGGTTTGACATCGCAGGAATGAAGAAGGGGCATGGGAAGAGAGGGATTATGTTTGAAGCTGCTCCTGTAGTTGGTTTGATTGATACCAGAGAGATAATACAATACTTGGACTCAGACCCAGAGTTTGTCAGAGTTCACGGGTCTTCAGATGGAAAGCTCGGTTCAACTCTTCGTATTAGGAGCTAAAAAAAGTTCAGATGCCGATCTGGTTTGCAATTTTCCTCATGTAGAATATGAAAAATTCAGGCTTGGGACCGAGTTCACATACCGCACAGAGAATAAACTATTGTTTATGTCACAACAAAAAACCAGGATAATTGTTATTAGGAAGCTGGGTCTATGTTCTATACAAAAACTCTGAAAATCCCACAGACTGTGGTGAGTAGAAAAACAGAGCAAGACAGGAGTCTTTCAGCAGATTATTTAACAGGCTTTTCATGCTGGTTTTCTTTTCACTTGGAGTGCTTCTATGTAGAGAGCTGGTTGCAAAGTGTCATAGAAAAATCTGCTGAGCACAAAGCATTTCCTCGAAGCATCTTGAATTTGGTGGCATTAGTCAGAGAGGGGAGTCTGCCTCCAGCCCTGGCAGGTCCACTGCAGCCACAAGCCAGTCTCCTGCCTTCCTCCCATCAAGATTTGGAGGGCTGTCATCCTGATCTCCCTCTGCAGTCAGTGGAGGGAGAGGTGCACACTTCCAGAAAGCAAAACGGATGTTCAGCTCTCCTTTTAGAGAGTGGTTCGGCACATGGTAATAACCGTTGGATTCAGAGGGTATTTGGGTTATCTGCATTCCTTAGGAATTCAATAAAGGTACCCCAAAAGAAATTCCAGCCTTCTGTAAATACTGAATGGATTAGGCATCTTTTCCAGCCAGCAATTGGTGGAAAACCAAAGAACATCAAGCTGTAAGGAAACTACAGGTTTGAGAGAGTGGGGAAAAAAAAGAAGAAGAAAAAAAAAAAAGAATTGGGTTCAATCCAGTTCAGATCTTTCTTGCTAGTATAATCACCATTTTACTGACAGAGAAGAAAAACACAAAGGCATTAATGGTTTGTTTGAGGCCACACAGGAAGCCTGAGAGAGGGCTGGAAACTGAGACCGTATCTTCAGCATCCAAATCCTTAACCACAAGGCCATCCTCCTTTTCATAGCTGCCCATCTTGGGGAAGAGAAATAGAGTAATTCTGAATCCCGTGGGCCAATAAATTATATTACTATGACATGCAGAATCAGTGCTTTGTGCTGGTGTATTCTTTGCTGCTTGCAATTACCTTACCAGGGATCACTGGGCTGCTTTTATTGGAAGATCAGTACATAATTTGGTGGAGATAATATGTCTTACTGTTTCGTTAGACCTATAAATGAGCTTGGTGATCTCTAAATCTATTGTCCAGTGAATAATGGCCTGTATTGCAAAACCTCTCCACAATTTATCATCATCTGCAATATATTTTGAATCAAATTCTGACTGGAAAAGTAAAGGCTGCTGCAGATGAGGCTGAATGACACAGCTGGCTAGAGGAAGCTCAGACATACTGCCAATATGTCTATCTGGCAGTACTTTCTCATGTTTCTTATCAGTCCTTTTGCTTTTAAAGATTGTGATGGGGAGGAAGAAAGGAATGAGGTTTTTGTAATTTTTTTTTTAAACATAGCAGTCTAAGGATCAAAGGTGAGCTGAGACAAGGCTGGTAGGGAGAGGTAATGACTTATTTTAAGCACATAAAATAAAAACATCTGGCCTAATAAAAGATACTAGCTCTGCACTGTCGTCTGGCCGGAGGTCAATAACAGAGTGCTGCTCTGGTTTGGTATGTAGCCTTTGCTAGCTGGTGTTGCAGTCATGCACACAGCAGTTCTTCACAACGCTGGCCCTTGCAGAGCTCAGAGATGGAAATAAATAGCTGTTCCCTTCAACTCTTAACAGGAAAATATTGAGCCTTCCTGTGTAAGATGTCTTAACTGTTAAAGTAAATCAGTCTGCTGAGAATGGAGGATACAGAACAAAGAAGTCATGCATCTTACTCTGGACTTTTAAATGGTGGAGATTTGGGAATTGCTTTTCATGGCAAAGAGTAGTAATCGCCATTTAAAAATTGTCCCATCATTCAAGAGTAGTAGATATATAAGAGGAGATGAACAAAATAATTCATTATTATGAGCAGGAGCCACACTGGCTTTCAGTATGGGTGATCGTCTTTTCCTTTCCAGAGGACAAACGACCAGGTTATCTGCACTCTTCTGAAAGGGTTTTGATGGGAGAACAGTGATGCCCCCTCACTTAGGCCATGTCCCTTGCAGATTTTCCACAAGTGCAGAATGAACAAGGTGAGGAAGCTGCAGCTGGGCTCCTCATGTTGACAGTGCTACTGTCAACAACTGTGCTTCTGCTCACAAGCAGCAGAGGGTCTGAGCCCATTCCTTTCCACAGGCGCTAATTCCATCAAGACATTGCTGACTAAGCCTGAGTACAGCCATGCTGCCAAGCTGCTCCACACCAACCCAACAGACCATGGTACAACTAATAAAGGAAGAAGGTCAGCCTCAGGAGCAATTTAGGATACTAGAAAAGGTTAATTACCTCACTACCCTGAGTCAGTCCTTCCCCTGTGGCTCCCACGGCAATCCTACAACATTTTGGAAAGCAGTGCTGTGGCTAAACAGATATTCTCAGAAGAGGTAGGGTGAAGCCCTATACACACATTTCAACACATGGATCAAGAGGTGGAATTTCATCAGCCCACGCTGAAAACTAACTATGTCAGTGCTACTCATGAGAATGAGGTCTTTTCTTCAACTCTTTCCAACTGTGGAGTTAGAAGTCTTGTGAAGCATTGTCCTCCAATTCTAGATGATGAGGTGCTATCCAGATATGCTGCCCTCTTAGCTCTTGTCTTACAATAATTCATAGATATTTCAGGACCTTCTGAAAACTGTAGAGCTGGTGTGACTAGATTTCACGCAAATACATGTGAAACAGGGCTAGCTCCTAGCTTACGACTGTGTCCGCTTACCAGTGAGAGAGATTAAACTATTTAACTCTGTCATACATTATTTCTGCATGTTTGAAGTACTAAACTATGTCAAGTGCAATGAGAGAGACAGTGTCAAACTTTTACATAGAGGAAGCACCTTATACTCATTTCAGAGTGAAATAGCTGACCTTCACATCTCCTAAGGCATGCAGGGGGTATACTCTTCTTTTGTAGCCTTCACCTCTCCAGTCTTGTGCCTGTTTCAGGCTCAGACTTCAAAGCTGATCAAGAAGGACCTGGCCAGATGCAGAGATTATTTGCTAAACATCCTGAAAATATGCAGGTTTGTAAAAGTTGTGCCTGGCAGCTACTTCCACACTCCCTCGCCAATGGAAAACAAATCTAAGTGCCAGAGGCTGTTCAGTAAAAGTTCGCTAATAAACTTTGAACTGTGTGTTATTGGTATTCTTGTTAGGCAGTGTGTGTTATGTTTGGCTGTAGAAGTACCTCAGCTTTCATTTTATGCAAATGAACCAGAGACATCTGACAAAATCTTGGATGGCCTGGCAGTATGGCTTTCCGGACTCTCTTGCACTTTGGAGAGAGGGAGCATGCATATATACCCAAATTAAATTCATCAGAGGTTGGTTTCTCTGCTGACATGAGCTTCATGGCAATGGAAGGCTCCCCCTTGAAGGTGCATAGAAAGGAGACACACTGACACCTGCTCTGGTTCCAGGTTAAGAACATTTCATGTTGAAGAGAATCCACCACACTGCCAGTCTACTGCAAGTTTAACATCCATATTTCCCATTAACTGTGTGATATTGAGGAAAGCCTTATAAATCTGAAGCAATCTATAAAGGGACGGTGCCTTAAATAGTTGTAAAATTTACATCAACATAAAAAAACTTAATCCAGATGTTTGTGACTGGATTAATTACTTGTAAGTGTTCAGGTAGTGTGAGTCAACAATTTCTTGCTTGTAAGTTGTCCACAAGGGAACTACTTTCTCCATGCACCATTTCTGCTGTGTAATTCATCACTTAGGCCCCATAATCATGTTTCTGATTCCTGGCTGAGTAACTAAACACTTTTAGTCCTGTGTGGACATATTTAAATAGGAGCATAAGGAAGAAACAAGTGAAAAAATAGCGAACAGACAAAAAGCACTTTTCAAACACACTAACATCCTAAATTAAAACATTTGTAGCCCAAGTATTTGATGCAAATAAAGTCTTTGTGCAGTCGTTGACATCTGTATCATAAGTTAATGACAAGTTTGGTGGAGCTAGACAAGAACACAGAGAATTTTGTTACAAATGGCACTCTTACTAAAATTAACATACACTGGACTCAAACCTAGTCTACTTCAGCACAGGATGGTCAATATAGATATCTTTAGGCAAAGAGAGAGAAGAAAATCATTACCTTTCTCCTGTATAATTCTCTCTCCAATTAGACTGAGGCAGTTTTTGTTATGCTGATTGAAAGGTATAGTTAAGAAAGGTACTGCTTAGGTCTTGTTTCACTATAAAAAGTCCCTGGCATAAGGCTAGCTATAACTCTTCTAAACTATCCATTTTGAATGACTGTCATTAGGAAAGAATTTAGTGGCTTTGCATTTCATATAAGGTAATAGTTTCTAGAGGATTTGGGGGCAGCAAATAATAACTTTAAACGGTCTCAGGAGAAGTCTGGATGACGTACAGCATTCAAAGCACCTGAGAGAGTCTGTCTTTTACCACTAAACTTAAAGCATCTATTACTTACCTTCTTGTTCTTGTCTAAACCAGTTCCTCTGACATAGATAGGAACAACTTGCCTAGTATTGCCGTGCCATTACTCCCTCAATTACAGCTCATGGTAGTCCTACCCAAGTTACTACCTAAAGGATGTAGGAGATGCAAAAAAATACAGCGGAACCCCTGTAGAAGTCCTGAGGGCATTTTGAAAGAAAGCCAATTTTCTTTATAGTACTATATCGTCAGTGGAAGTTTCACAAACCAACGGCTTGTGTGGCATTCAGAGGGAACACTGTCAGAAGATTTGAACCCAGCTCTTGTGATGACATAAATCAGGATGGATCCATCCACTGCCAGTTTACACAGCCTGCAGACTTGCCCCATAGTACCCCGTTGAGGAGAAAAACTACTTCGTGCTGTACGCTGCTAATGGAAGTGCTGCATAGCTTTATTGCAGGCTACCGTTGAGGATTCATGGAGAGATTACAGAAGCATCCAATGCTCTGCATGTGTGGGCCCACGCGGCTTTCTTTGAATTGATGGAAATCATATATAGATGAAAGTTTCTGGGAATAAAATCTTGTCAACTCAAGGAGAGTCAAGTTTTCCAGCTCAGTTCAGTAATTTCCTTTGAGGCAGAACTCCAGCGGGTGGAGTTGAATGAGTGGGTTGAAAGTGAGGGCAGAATTTGTCACATGGATGAAATTTGTCACATGGTAGTGCTTCCATCACCCCACAACTCTGGCTGCAACGAAGCTGGTAGGAAGCATTGAGGAGCTTTCTTCACTTTGCATAGCCTAAATTGGTTTTAGCACAAAAAACTCATTATAAGATAGCAGATTTTTAGTGCTTCCAGGATGCCTAAGCATGTTTCCTGTTTGGGACAGAAGGGGTGATGAAGAGTGAAAAAAAAAAAGGGGGAAAAGAAGGGG